>WBZZ01005264.1:0-2500 GCA_019918135.1 Paulinella micropora
AAAGTTTATTCCGTTCTCATCCATGTAAAGACTTTCGTTGCTTTGAAATATTGCCGACAATCTTTCTAAAACTTTTTCAACGGAGATTTGATTAACTTTGTGCAAGCCTGTTGATACTTTTCCATAGTAATCAACAAACTCAATACCTAGGCTAACCTTATCTTCGGGTGCTTGTCGTTTTACAAAGTCGTTCAACACAATCTCAATAAATCTTATCACATCGCGCATCGTGAATGATCGGAAGTTGCCGTTAATCCTTACCGCATATCGGCTTTCATTTATTCCTAGTTCGTGTTCCTTGCTGTCGTCCCTCATGATATCATAATTACCATACCGCAACAAGTCTCTGTAATTTTCTTTCATCTCTTTTTTCTCTTCAATCGTAGGTAAAGGTGGCGCTATTGGTATAGCATGGTGCTCAAAATACACCGCACCTCTTACTTGGTTCAAGTAGTTTTGGGCTGTCGGTGTATCAATTTTATACCCCCTTACCTTCGGTTTGATATATAGCACATCCCGACCCCTGACAGACTTTATTTCGTAATTTATCTTATATTCCCTTAATCTATCCAACCTGTAGACCTTGCCGTTATATGTGTGTGTCTCCATGTTTGATAATAGTATATCAAGGAAAATATAATTTTATAAAATTAAAATATTTGTCTGCCTCAATCGGTCGTCCCCTCGTGGCCTCGTGTGTGCCCCTATATATAAGGACCCTCCTTGTCTTTAAATGGAAATTCAGTGGTTTCCGCAGAGAAACCTTTTTGATTATCAATACTTACCATACCCGCAACCACAGTGGCAGTTATGTTCCATGTATCCACACATATTACATCTATCATCGTCATCTTTCTTTATTCTCTCCATATACTCTTTGCTTGGCCTTGGAGGAACTGGAGGTTTTTCTTTTTCTGCTGAAATATGTTTCTGAGACTTCATATGTCGCGTTTTGTTTCCATTATGTATTTCAGCGCCACATCCACACTTAAAATCTTTATGCTTCCAAATTTTTTTCTTTTCTTTTTTGATTATTCTTGTTTCTTTATCGTAATTAATTTTCCATTCCTCGTATTTAGGTATTATATTTTCCTCGTGATATTTCTTTGCTTCTTCCAATGCTTGCTCTTTTGATTTTTTCTTTCCGATACAGAAACTCTTACATATAACCTTTCCTCCTTCTCTCCATTGAACTTTTACCATTGGTCTCTTTTCGTTATTCTTTACCATAACACAACCTCTAGACATTCTAAATCTCTGAGTGTCTTCGTTTGTCATCCTATATGTGTCTTTATTTTATTTCTTTAAATAATAATTATTTAAAGGTAGCAGTTTTTCTTTCTTTTGACTTTCTGTATTTGTTATAAATAGATAGACGAAATAATGAATAACGGCTCTTAGTGTGGTTTCTGTGATGAAACTGCACTGAAAAAGTGTGCCAAAGTGGCCCCCTATACTACTGTAATAATACTGAAATAAGCTGGATATTAATATTTCAAGACATGCTCTATCGATACGTCAAGGTATGGAGGTAAAATCTTATCGGGAAGTGACTTAATTATGTTGTGAAAAATATGCCAACCAGGGCCTAAGTTTTTTTCTGCTTTTCGGGACCCGTGACGTTTTTTGAGGAAATTGCCACTTCAAGTTTTTTTCCATCTTCATGTCTGCACACCCTAACCTTCTGAAGACCAGTGTGCGTGTTCCCGTCAGGGAATTTGGAGAAAAATATGCACAACAGAAATGCCTCAGGAGTGGAAAACGAAAACCATAGATGGAACTGTAGCCAGGCCGTATGGCCGCACGAAAGACAAGTTCTGGGTCGATTGGGACAATGCGGACGAGGAGGAATCTCCCATGATTGCCTCTGAAATCCTGAAGTACAAAATTGGAATGAGGAGGAATTAGACGAGGGTGGGTCTGGGAAAGGCAAGGGGGCAGAAAAGTCACTGCACAAACGTCGATTTCACGACTCAGTGAGTCGAGTTTGATTTACACACACTTTTTTTTCCCCTCCATGGTTTGTTTATCTGCATCGTGTGTAGATTGGAAGACTTACCCAGCGAACACTCTGACGACCGTGACCCAGAATACATGTACCCTCCCCTTGCTCTTCCATGTTTTTTTTGTTTATTACACTGCTAGTTGACAGTAAGCACAGTTGGAAATCTTTGCTTGGTCCTTTTTTGATGTTACAAAAGTTTCTAGTTTGTTACTGCTGCATGCTGTGCTTCTTTCCTTGTGCACTAGCCCTTCCGCAGAAGCTACCGAGTCAGAGCAAGAACAGGAACAAGGGGGAGGTCAGGGGAGTGATGGTGACGACGAGCCCCTGCTCAACGTAGATGCAGGTTTGGTGAGTGAAGATGATGTCCCAGACGAAGTGAGTGGTGAGGAAGAAGAGGAAGTAGCAACCGGCGGGGGTCGAGAGTGAGGAGGAGGAATCCTTACCTCGTAGTAAGTTTAAAGACAGCAAGGAATGGACGGGGAAGAACGCAGTGCC
>WBZZ01005264.1:20000-47500 GCA_019918135.1 Paulinella micropora
CACAAGTCAGCACACTGTATGAGTTGGAAGCAGACATACATACATATGTGTATATATTTCTATATGTGTAGGTGCCGACGATAGTGACGTTGCCTCACGAGCCGGGCCGGTTGGTGGACATCCGCGGGCCGCTGCCCACCCCCACCAGTCGCCAGGAAATTGTCGTGCCGGTATGCCATGTCTGTATGTATGTTATGTATGTAATGTATGTTATGTATGTTATATATGTATGTATATATGTATGTATGTATGTATGTATGTATGTATGCATGTATGTATGTATGTATGTATGTATGTATGTATGTATGTATGTATGTATGTATGTATGTATGTATGCATGCATGCATGCCATGCCATGCCATGCACTGCACTGCACTGCACTGCACAATGTAATGCAATGCAATGTATGTTTCATATGTATGTATGTATGTAGGTATGTATGTAGGTATGTATGTATGTATGTATGTAAATCATGTATGTCATGTCGCATGATGTAGGTGAAGAGTCACTTGCAGAAGGCCAACATGGAGGTGCTGAACGCGTTGTTGGAGCTGCCGGCTGCTGAGATCACGCCTCCCATGACCGAGTTCCTGGTGCGCGACGGGGTGTGTGGCGCGCTGTTCGGCCTGGTGGGTCGGCCCAGCGCCGAGCTGGCTGCGGGCATGAACGCGGGCAACGATGACCTGGCGTCCGCCGCTACGGTGGCGGGCGAGGCCAAGCAGCCGGCCAGTGGCGAAGCGCTTGTGCTGCCTGCACAGCCCATGCGGCAGCGGCCCACCACGCCCGAGGAGGAGGAGGCCACCAAGCAGTCCTTCAAAGTGGTGTCGCTCATCTGCGCGCGCCCGCCGTCCTCGGCGCTGCTGACGGTGCTGGGGCAGCGCATCCGCAGCATGGTGCTGCACCTGCTGGCGTCCTTCCACCCCGCCTCGGCCGGCAACCTGTACCACGCCACCATGATCTTGCAGAAGCTGCTGGAGCTGCTGCCCGGGGCCACCATCGCCGTGGTGGGCTCTCCCAAAGGCCTGCCGCTCTTCCGACACGTCTTCACCTCGCTGAGCGAGCCGCCCGTGGTGGGCCTGCTCATCTCCGTCCTCACCACCTCCATCCCCAAAGCGCTGCACGACCGCCTCATGTCGTGGCTGCGTGAGCGGCGCTTCACCGCCGCCTTGGCGGCGTGTCTCACCTCCCCCAAGTCCACCATCGCCACCGTGCAGGCCGCGCGCGAGTTCGCCCTCAACATGCTGGGCGAGCAGGTGCGGGACACAGCCTCGGGTCGTCTGAGCATGGAGAGTCTGCTGGCGGACGTGGCCGAGGGGCCCAAGTCGCTGGTGCCGGCACTTCTGGCTTTCCTGACCGCCGAGCCACAGCCCGACGAATCCTACACGCAGACGCTCAAGAAGCAGCACTCGGCCGAGGTGCTGGCGGCGCTGCTGGACCGCACGCGCTTGGAACAGCTCGTGGTGCTGGACTACACACAGATGGGCAACCACGAGTTCAACAATCCCCTGGAGAACCTGCCGCAGAAGAGCATCAAGAACCCCTTCTTCCCCTTCAAGCCGCAGATCGCGCACGCGCTGCGCACGCACTTCCAGGCGCTAGCTCGTGCGGTGGTGGCGGGGGAGGTGGCGGGCGCGCCGGAGGAGCCCACGCAAGGCAAGCACAAGATCTCCAACCTGCCCCCGCCCTGCCGCCTGACGCTGCTCAGGCTGCGGCAGCTGGAGCTACTCCTGTCTGCCGTGGAGTACGACAAGAGCCTGCTGCTGGAGCTGCCCCGCGAGGTGTGGTACCGCTTGACCGAGTGGGCGTTCCAGTTCAGAGACAACAACTTCTACTGCAAGATGCTGCTGCAGCTGCTCTGTCTGCTGCTGCACCACCCCGCACCGGAGGTGCACACACACACACACACACACACAGACGGAGGAGCTGTTGGATGTGCTGGCGAGGAATGGATTGTGTGAGTGTATTGGCAGTTCTACACCTTGAATACATACATACATACATAAATACGCACATAACATACATACATGCATACATACAGACACATACATACATACACATATGCAACATGCATGCATGCATGCATACATACATACATACATACATACATACATAGTATGCATACAGACATGGCTGTCTGCAGGCTGAGCAGTTGCTGGAGGACGTGTTGGTGACGCACAAGTTCTGGTCCAAGCTGGTGCACACAGCAGAGCACCAGCAAGCGTGCGTGCTGTCCGCCTACACCACGCTGCTCGGTACACAACACACGCACACACACACACTACCAACGCCACCACTAGCAGCAGCAGTGAGCGCACGCTCTTGTTGTTGTGTCTGTAGGCAACCACATTCGGCTCACGGCGCAAGTGCTGGGGTCAGTCTGTCGCTCTGTGCTGCTCGCTTGCTCTCTGCTGACTGCCCGCCGCCCGCTGCCTGCGCTGCCAAAGAAGGACAGGCCGCCCTTGAGCAAGCAGCAGTTTGACTGAGAGTGGGGACGTGCGGTGCCAAGACACATGCCATGCTACAGCACAGCACAAACCACAACATACGGTAGCCAGTCTTGACAGCGCCGCCACGCGCTGGTAGTCTTGGCTCGACGAGATATGCCACATCACTTACAACAAGCCGCTAGCTGATCCTTGCCGCGGCCGCCCGCTGGCAGGCTGCGCGCTCATGTCTGGGGTGTGTGCGCTTGCTGTGTGTGTGGCTGTGCTAGGCGGCGCATGGAGCTGGCGAAAGAGGCGACTGCGCCGCCAGAAGCGAATGCGCCGCCGCACACTCCCTTCTTGCTGCGGTTCGTGGAGAGCGACGCGGACTGGCACGCCTTCGTGCCCACGCTGGTGGCCAAGTCCATGGCGCAGCTGCCGCCCAACGCGCTCGCGCCGGGCGACTCGCGCGACCCGCGCTACTCCATTACGCCGCCGCCGCAGACCGCCTCCGCCATGCAGTCCGCCTCTCCCACGCTGGCGGCCACCGCGGCGCCCGCGCCCGCTTCTCCCACTGCTGCAGCCGGGTCTGCCACGCCGCCCCTCACTCTCAGCGACACCAGCGGCAACTCGCCCCTCGCCAGCGAACGCTTGCCCTCCCCCAAGAAGGACGACATGCCGCCCCTCACACTCAGCGACACAAGCCCCGCGCCGCCCGCTGCCCAAGAGAAAGGCCATAGTCCCACGCAGAGCGACAACGTGACGACCCAGGCGGAGCATCTGGCGCCGCCGGCCGCCATCCCGCAAGCCGCGCGAGCCAGCTTGGACCTGGGCTCGTGGTTCGCCGTCTCGCTAGGCTACGCGGACGATGAGCTGCCCAAAGCGCTGCAGCGCGACAGGAGCAACGAGGAGCAGGAGGAGCAGGAGGGCAAACCCACCATGCAGATTCACATCACAAACGGAGACGGACGCATGGGAAACAGCAGCGGCAGCAGCAGCGGCAGTAGTATACATAGTTTCAGAAGTAGTTACGCCGATAGTAGTAGCAGCAGTAGTAGTAGTAGCAGTAGTAGCAGCAGCAGCAGCAGTCGCAGTAGTGGTAGTGTCAGTGGTTGTTGCAGTGCTAGGATCGGTGCCGTTTGTGTCAGTGGCAGTGGCAGGAGCAGTTGCGGCAGCAGCAGTAGCGGCAGCAGCTGTTGTTGTAGTAGCTGTAATAGTAGTAGTAGTGGTAGTAGTAACGGTAGCAACAGTAGCGGTAGTGGTGGTGCAAGGAACAGCGTGCTTTCTGGTGCGTTGACTTTTCAGCACGGCATGGCTATCACATAGCGGCAGCTGTGCAGTAGCTTCCTACTCGGTTTGTGTACAGTTAGAGACATTGATTGTTGTACAGTTAGAGAGCCTGATGTGTATTGAAAAGGATTGTTTCCATGTGTGTTTGGAGTTCCTTTGGAGGGTCATTACGGTACCGGTAATACCAATAGCTTTTTAATAGATCCTGCAGCGTGCTGACCCACGCACGTGTAAAAGTTAGAATACATTATTTTTGATGTTTTTAGAACCCGGTCATTTGGAGGGACCACGACAGGCAAATCCGGGCCGACTCGCGACCTCAGAACGATATGTAGGCATCACCACCCGGATAGCCGGTAAAAAGTACATTTTCTCAGTGACAGGTGCACCAGCCTGTTTTTCAGTATTATTTGTCCGGATTGGACCTGATGCCATTTTATTTCTGGACTGTTGCCGTTTTCCTTTTTCTGCTTCACAATATAACGAGACATCATTCTCATTCTTGAGGACTGTGTTTGGTTGTATTACCGACATTTTCTTGAGCTATCATTGGGGGAATTACATTTGGAGTCCACATCACTAGAGTTATTTCTTTCTGCTTTGCCACACAGGCAACAGAGTGAATTTTCACTAACCTGTCTCACACTGGGACGTCAGACGAAAACAAATACTCCAACACAGCTCCCTCATAACTCTCTTTCACAAAACAAATAAAATGATTAGTCTCAAGCAGGTGTCTTGTATCCTCTAGCCCAATCCATATCTGTGTGCTCACAAGAAGACATTAGATACAAACTCTCTGTCGTTCTTGCTGTTCTCACACAGAGACCAAGAAGAAGGAGGTGGACAGAAGAGCGACTCTGAGGAACACACACAAAACACAAACAAGCATAGGGACAGGAGCACAACACTCTACTCTTCTAGTTTGTGCAGTTATCTGCAACGATCTGCATTATCTCACACATACGTCAGAGTATTTTTGCAAATCTCTGATCGTTTTCTAAGGGTGGGTCTGAGAACCTATCCGACCGACTGTCGACTTCTCATGGAGAGCTTTTCTAGCTTCTCTATTACTATCTGTTTGTATGTCCTAGTGCCTCATACTATATACAATAAAGCCTTGAAAAGAAGGAGGAGAAAGCAATTTGAGTAAGGAGAACAAGAAATCTGAGAAAGTCTCAAAGACTCTCACTATTTTTCTCAAACCAAAACAAACATACAAACAGTGTTCATAGAGGACAGGGAATCTCATTCTACACTCTCTATTAGTTTCTCTCTTCACTAGTCAATCGACTGAAGGAGGAACAGAACACAAACGAAAAAAAAAAAAAAAAAAAAAAAAAAAAAAAAAAAAAAAAAAAAAAAAAAAAAAAAACCAAACATAGGAGCTGACACTGTCCTCCTGTTAATTACTACTACTACATCACGTCGACAGAGACCGCCGAGGTGAGTGACTCCTTGGAAGCAGAACAAAGAGAAGAAGAAGAAGGAGGAGGAGGATTGAATGAAGGAGGAGGAGGAGGATTGAATGAAGAAGGAGGAGGAGGACAAGACGAAGAAGAAGAAGAAGAAGAAGAAGAAGAAGAAGAAGAAGAAGAAGAAGAAGAAGAAGAAGAAGAAGAAGAAGAAGAAGAAGAAGAAGAAGAAGAAGAAGAAGAAGAAGAAGAAGAAGAAGAAGAAGAAGAAGAAGAAGAAGAAGAAGAAGAAGAAGAAGAAGGAGTAGGTGAAAGAACAGAGATAAATAGACGAAGAGTAGTAAGAGTAGGAAGAGTAGGAGGAGTAGGAGGAGTAGGAGGAGATGAAGGAGTGGAAGGAGGAGCAGACGAGAGCTGGGACGACATAGGAGGATATGGAGGAGACGAAGATGGAGGAGGATTTGAACAAGAAGAGACAGGAGGAGGAGGAGCATATGGTAATCCCATGCCACCTGCCCACACGGGAGGAGGAGGACGAAACATGATCGACTTGATTCATATTAAGAGGGAGGAGATCACAGTGGAGGAACAACAGTGGGTGCAAGCCCACTATGACCTCTCTAAAGAAGAGTTTGATAACAAGATAGGGGTAGGGAAGGACACTTATGTGTGGATCCCTCAGGATCAAAGAAGAGAGAGAAGTCGTGCTAAAAGGGATGTCTATATCCCATTATCAAACACAGCACAGCTCCTCTGCAAACTGGTCTCTGATCGCATTAAGGCAGCAGGAGAAACTCATCCTGTGATTGATGAGTTAGAGAAGACTGACAGAATACTGACCAAGATCAGACTGTTGATGGGTGCGTTACTGCACAAGGAGGCGTGGGAGAGATGGATTCCTACCAAGGATCACTCTGTCCTTAAATCAACTAACGCACCACCGGTCGCCAATAAAGCAGGTGTTGACCAATATGTGGAGAAATATAATTTTCTCAGATCTGCTTCTGAATTGGTGGCCTTTATCACTCATGCTCAAAAGCTGGTGATGTCTGAGAAGACGAAGGCGAAAGAGAATGAGGAGTTTGAGAAGAAGATGAGACTGGACAGAATGAAAGCAAAAGTGAGTGGTGCAAGGGCACACCCTCCGACATATCTTCCCCCACCAGCTCCTGCCCCACCAACCCCTACACCCCCGGGCTCAACTACGGTGGTGGTCACAAACACTGAGAAGAAGGACAGACAAAACATCATAAATGCCTTCAAGGGGAAGAAAGGAGGAGTGGCAAGTCTCATGCTATATGCCAAGACGAGCTCAGACAAAGACTCTGATGCTTCGCTTTTGAGCAAGCTCAAAGAGATCAATGTCTGCATGAATGCTTTTCCTTGTGATAAAACTCAGGAACATGAGGCTCTTGTTACTGTTTTTGACCAATCTCTAGTCTCGGAGGGATTCGATCTAACACAGTATAAGCTTTTGAGAAAGAAGGAGGAGATTAAGAGAAACAATGCAACAGGCCTAGACGCTCAGTGTGAACTGGCGGTGGCCACACTCATTTCATATTTTCAATCTCATGGATACCAGCATCTCTGCACTGGTACTCTCATAGGATTTGAAATCTTTGAGACAGTGGCGATGAGTTTGAGGAGTGTTGTTGGCTTGGCGGCGACCCTTACGGAGATAGTTTCCTCCTATGGGCTATTCTATGGCCGCAAGCCGATCGTTCTTTATTTCTTCTCGGCGTTACACACAGTGCACCCGAGCAAGCTTACTCAACTCATACAACAATGCTCGACGTTTAGTACAGTGAAGTCCAAGAACTTCCTCGAGACACACGTGTTCGAAACTACGGTTCGAAACATTGCTCCGGCAGCACTGTTTCAAGAAGTGATGAGTGCATGCTCGCATTTGGACTCAGTCACGGAGGCACATATGACACAGGCAGGCGGTGTACCTGTTGGCTCACAAGCCACGTACACAAACAGAATTGCCGGTTGGAAGAGACAGAGAGAGCCAGACCTGAAGACCGCATGCTGGAGGTGGTTCGCGGGCTTGCAGTGTAAGACACAGATGGAGAACAGAGACTGCTCTTTCAATCATGATAGGCAGAACCCAACAGCAAGGGCAAATTTTCTGAGCAAGACGGAAGGCAATGAACCGGGCCTTTTCAATATGCTTCAGATTGCCGCTATGAACGAAGGCTGGTATGCGAATCAGTGTGATGATTAGGAGTTAAGAGAGGCAATTATTGCCTACATGAAGAGGATGAAGGAGAAGAAGGAGGAAAGGGAGAGACAAAAGAACTCAAAGGGCTCTCAAAGAGGACGAGGAGGAGGAGCAGGAGCAGGAGGACGCGGAGGAGGAGGAGGAGGACGAGGAGGAGCATGGAGAGGAGCCCCGAGGTGGCAGGGAACCCCTCAGAGAGGAAGAGGAGGAGGTCGGGGATACATCCCTTACGGAGGGAGAGCTTTTCGGGCTCCAGCCCCCCCCCCCCCCCCACCCAGAGGAGGAGGAGGCTCATGGGCAAGCTCCAACCCGAATTTCGGTCGAGGTCAGGCCTACAACACTGCCTCGGACATCGACACGTCATCCTACCCGGACACTACTCAAGGTAATCGTTTCGAGGAGGTGGAATGACGGCAGGGGGAAGAAGAGAGTAAGGAGAAGACTGTGAAGTTTAACCCTAAAGTCACAGTGCTTTCTCATGCTGTTGTGCAGACTGGTCCAACGCTTCCTCCATGTGAGAGCAAAGATGTGGGTACACAGAGACTGCAGCCCCAAGGTAGTCTCATACCCGTTCACACATCACGGTTACCAATGATAACTGATGCAAATAGGAAGGCGAGACTTGCGATGGAGGCGAGGAGGCCAATGGCAGACGTATCGCCTCGGCCAAGCAACCAACCACGAACAGACTCAATGTCTACGATCGCGGCGTGTGGCGAGAAAAAAGACAATGTGTGCACTCAAGTGCCACAAGACAATGTCACTAACATAGTAAACGCACCAGTACCGCAGAATAATAAAAATGTTAATGAGGTGAAGCAGGAGGAGAAAAAGGAGGAGATGAAAAACTTAGAGACAAGACTCCAAAATTTGGAACGTAAAGTTCTTGTTCTCGCAGCCAATATACACAGGCCTGATGCTCTGTGTTATACAGAACTTTATTGTGAAACTTTGAAGACAGTATTAAAAGTTGGTAATGATACGATGGCGAATATTAATATTGTCGGCCGGAAGTTTTTTATCGATACCGGGACTGGGTGCACGGAAATATGAAAAATTCGACTGGCACTCTGAAGGGAGTGGGTAGCCGGACGGTCATCACGGGCATCATCACACTGACCTTCAAATTAAAATCCACACGAGTATACCGCATGGACCTTTATGTCGTCCCCGGTTACCACGGATCAATATTACTGTCGTATGACCAATTGGCTACGATGGGGGCTGTGATTGATTGCGCCGCACGGCGAGTGATATATGGAGTAAAAAGAGGAGAAGAGAACGATACTGATCCCTTTAACGCTACTGACTCAGTCTAGCGACGGATCACAAAAAGATTGCCATCGCACATGAGGCACTTGAGGTGTACGTTCACCCCCCATGTCGTAAGACCGGATGAGCTGTCCTGGACCGACAATTGGGAATCCCAAGTGTGCACTGTCACAGTTCCGACATGCCATTGGGACAAAAAGTCTATTGATGACTTAATCGAGAAGCGAAAGGAGGAGATTATATGTGTCGCACAAAGAAGCCCGTCGTTGGTGAGATTCGCGGAAGGAGTAGGAGCAGATGTCCATATTACTAACGGATACTGTTTCCATGCGAAAGTAGGAGAAGAAAAAAGGGAGGCGTTTGTACCAAGGAGAACGGGGCGAATCCCGGATACTCCACCAGAAACTATTAAAAGTTTTATTACTGATTTCTGGGGTGACGAGCCCACGTGGCCGCGTTCACTAACTGAAGTGAAGAAGTATTTACGGACTTTATTTGAAAATAATAAGCCGTATACTATTATCCTGCCATATAACGAGAAGGCGATATGGGCGCAGGAAATAAGGGACCGGCTTATTGATCATCCTATACCGGTACCCTCTCGCAAGCAACAGCTAGTGGTGGCTTGTCGTATGGGAACTCGTGAGCAGAGCAGTGCATACAAGCGGAAGCTCAGAGACCTCGACAAGTTGAAATTGATACCGCAAGCATTCACATGCTTTGATGGTTTCTACACCCGGAAGGCTCCTTTGCAATACGCGAGACTTATTGACATGCTGGTGGAGCTCGGCAAAGATGATGAGCCGGACACGGTCACGTCTGAAAAGACGGGCCTAGATGATGTCTCGGAAGAGGACTTAGGCTTGGAGGAGGACAGAGAACCCCTCGAGCAACATAAAAAGATGTCTGATGAAGATTTTCAAGAGGCGGCGCGGAGAATTTTAGAAGAAGGAGTAGGTACGGAGAGGGAGAAGGAGCTTTTAAAAGCCAAATTAGAGGCGAACAAGGAAATTTTTGACCCTCCACATGCAGGTGGTGTCAAACCTGAGGACTTCACTGCGGTTATTTACAAAATACCGGGTGCGGAGCCGTCACCGGCACCACGAAGAGCGAACTTGAGTATACATGAGGCGAAGATAGCGGAGGAGCTAGCAAGACAGCTGCTCAATGAGGACTTTATTGAGAGATCAACATCTCCAATAGTCTCACAGCCGAGAATAGTGCCGAAGCCAGGGGGAGAGTGGCGCCTGACAGTTAACTATGTGCGTGTTAACAAGGTGCTGGAGGAGGAGAGAAATCCTCTCCCGACATTAGAAGAAGGAAGGAGAGTACTGCGGAATGCGAAATTCTATTCGGTCATTGACCTTAAAAATGGCTTCTGGCAGATACTACTGGAGGAAAAGTCCAGATGGCTGACGGCGTTTGTGGTGGGTATGGAAATATATCAATGGAAAGTGCTTCCGATGGGCCTCAAGCAAGCCCCAGGACTTTTCCAGAAGGCGATGCAGAAGATGTTGAGCAGTCAGTACGATGATTTGTTTGACGAAGGCTTTATGAGAAGGCGGGGACAGAAGGCGGGAGAATATGCATTTTGCTATATCGATGACATTATCGTATACTCTAACACAATGGAGGAGCATATCGATCATTTGTCCGATATATTCAGGCGCATTGGAGCTTTTGGCCTGAAGTGCAATCTGAAGAAGTGTCAACTTGCCAAGACGAGTGTGACATACTTAGGGTACGAGATCTCCCATAATCGAGTCTCGATATCCAAGGAGAAGAGGGAGGAGATTATGAATCAATCGATACCGAAGAACCGCACTGAATTGCACTCATTCCTTGCGATGGCGCAATACTATAGCCAGTTTATACCCGATTGGGGTGCAACACGGGCTAAGTTGGAGAGAATGATAGATTTTGGAGACTTTGAAAAGTGGGACGAAGAGGCTTTGCAAGCGTTTCATGCGCTCAAAGATCTTATTTACAAAGACCCGAAGGACGGAGGACTGGTGCTAACGATGCCCGACTTTACGAAACAATTCGTAGTTGATACAGACGCATCTAAGTTTGCGATTGGGGCTGTATTACAACAAGAGGATGAGGAGAAGAAATTACGCCCAATCATGTTTATTAATAGGAAGTTGTGTGCGGCGGAGAGAAACTATTGCACAAGGCAAAGAGAGGCGTTAGCGGTGGTATGGGCCCTCAAGAGGCTCAGAGAGTATTTGTGGGGAGGTCCTCAGTTTACTGTCAGGACTGATCATCATAACCTGTTATGGTTGATGAATCATGAACAGACGGGACGGCTGGCGCGGTGGCAAGCGTTCTTGTCTTGTTTCGATTTTACAATGGTCCATCTACCGGGGAAGCGAAATGTGGTCGCTGATAGCCTCTCTAGGCTAGAGTTTAACACAGAAGTATCGGCGTTGGTGTCCACGGTGGAGATGGAAGACTTGTCCACTGACAAGGTGTATGAGGTCAGCCACATTGAGGCGATGGAGATGGCGAGTGGAGTCCGATATGACCGCACGGGTCTACGGTACAGTCCACAAGGCCCGGATCACGGGATATGTTGTGAGTTACATACCCAGGAGGACGCTGAGTGGTCCTATGAGATATATGAGAATGCGAAGGCGAACATAAGAGAGGAAGAGGAGACGCCGGAAGTTTATGCGGAGTCTCCTCAAGAGCGGAGAAGTGACCTAGATGATGACCCGGAAAGAATCGGGGTACGGCTAAAAGATGGTACTATCCATATAGCCTCGCCTACCGCATGGAGGCAACAACAGGCTCAAGATCCGGAGTTTGAGGAACTCATACAGTTATATCAGAACCCGGATGAGCTAAAGATGACGAAAGCGATCAAAGATCAGATGAAGGAGATGGGATGGAGACATGGTCTACTGTGGTACAAGGGCCTTCACGGTCGCTATGCGTCACAGCCGGACAAATGGACTCTTTTGGGACCCGAGAGTCTGAGACGATTTATATTTGTCGCAGCCCACAATTGCCCACTTTTGGCGCATCCGGGTCGACAACGAACTCACATGTTCGTAGCGAGACGATTCTGGTGGAAGAAGATGAAGGAGGAGATAGATCAGGCGGTAGACGCATGCATCCCGTGCAAGATAAACAAAACACCGCTGAAGGCAAATTTCGGCCTGATCGGCGAATTTCCTCTTCATGCGGGGATGTTTGAGTTTATAAACATTGATCATGTGGGACCTTTCCCAGAATCGAAGGAAGGTTACAAATACCTCCTTACGGCTATTGACAGAGCCACCAATTATGTGTGGATCATCCCTGTCAAAGACGTTACCGGCAAGACGACGGCGGAGGCGCTGATCGATAGGATCATCTCACAGATTGGAGTGCCAAGAAAGATATGTTCTGATCGAGGCTCGGACTTTAATAACGAGGTCATCGACAAACTATCTAAATATTACGGGATGAAATGGCAATATGTTACTGCTTATAACCCGGGAGCAAATGGGAAAATCGAGCGGGTACACAGACCCCTCAAAGCCTCGCTAAAGATGTATTGCACGAAGAAGGAGAATCAAAGAGCATGGGTCGAGGCAGCACCATCATTTGCGTTTGCAATGAACTGTCTACCCTCTACGGCGTTAGGAGGCTCGAAGAGCTCAATCTTGCCATATCAGTTAGTATATGGGCGTGAGCCTGATATCCCGACTTCGCTCCTTCACCCAAAAGACACTTGGGCGGATGCGGATGAGTTGTTTGGGATGAGCCTTAGAGTGAAGATGGAGGCGGAACAAATAGTCAGGGCGCATAGAGGGGCGGAGCGCCGAAAGACTGATGCTGAAGGGGTGCGACAAGCGCACTTGGATCAGATCAAATTTCAGGTTGCGGATATTGTACTGTTGTACCATCCTCAGGTCCCGAAGGGAGTCAGCTCTAAGCTGTTCACTCACTGGAAAGGTCCATATCAAATCATGGAACAGACGGGACCTCTGAACTACAAGATCAAGGATAGAGGGAAGGTGCAAATTGTGAATGTAAGAAGGCTGATTAAGTATGATCCCTTCTTACTGGAAGATGAATCCGTTGAGGAGGCGTTCAAACGGATGAAAGATGATTTCAAAGAGGTGCCGCCCATCTACAAGGAGGCTGGCATAGACCAAGAAGATGCTTATCGGGCGCCGATAGCTGAGAAGGAGGAGAGTGAGGTGGACAGTAAGGAGAAGACTGACCGCATAAGCGCGGTGGGGACTCAGTCTAAGTCTCCGCGAGAGCATAGCGGAAAGAAGGAGAAGATCACAGAGGCGCAGCTAAGGAGAGCGCGGAATGATCTCATCAACGACCAACCGAGGAAGGCGATGAGGTCGATGAGATCAAAAGACGTCCACCAGGAGGAGGAGGGGACGGACACTGACCCAAACGCGGGCAACGTTGAGATTGTCCATGAGCGATGGAAGGAAGGCGATGCGATAGCAACCATCGCATGGGTGAAAGATGCTTTCTATCTGATGAGACCAGCGGAGCAACATGTCGCTGATGACACTCTCTCAGACTTATACTTGATGCGGGTCGTGGCAGTCCCACGACAAACGCGTGTCACACGGACACTCAAAATATCATCAGCCGCAAAGATAGCACAACCGATACTCCAGTTCTGGAGAAGTATGGACCCGGTTGAGGATCCAAAGGCAAGACATTATCTGCTAGTATATAAAGACGCAAAAAGTCTCGAGACATGGGATGATACAATTACTCCCAGAGACAAGGATTACACTGCGTGGACCATTCAGACACTGCCAAGAGGAGTGCTTGATGTCCCTTTTGAATTATCGTTGGGCGGAATCCCTAATAAGATCTGGGACATTCTCGAACAGTCAAGGTTCGATCTGACTTTTGTTGGTGGTCCTCCACCAGGCAAAGAAATCCGCGCCAGAAGACGAAGGCAGTAACAAAGAAACTATTTTTCTTTATGCGTCTCAAATAAACTGATTGATTGCCCACGGCGTATCATGATTTGATCATGCATCATCAGTTATCAATATGAATATTAAAATGATTCAGTGATATAACTTGGCATTCGATCGCAACGTACGAGTGCGAAAGGTCGATCGACAATGATACTACACCGTAGACGGGGATCGCTAGTGTATTGAGCGATGGTGTTCCCGGGTATGACCCTTTGCAAGTCCTGGGATGATGTTCTCGAAAATGAAATGTTCTCTGAAACTTTCATTAAATTATTTTTTACGATACATTTTATACTGTCGTACCTGAGCACGGTCAATCTCTACTTGTGTCAGTATATCGCAGGGTTGGGTACATACACCCCGACTTCGGATACAGCTATTAGGACTGGCCCCCTAATACTACATTATAGGATATCCGCTTTAGACAAGGGTATGTCATTAAAAAAGACAATGTACTTACGATCTCCCTGTTAATAATAATAATAATAATAATAATAATAATAATAATAATAATAATAATAATAATAATAATAATAATAGTGCTTCTCTGTCAATGGCTGATGCAAATCTGCACATGCGCCTCCATCGTCTCACCCGTGAGGGGAGTACGAAGAATTGACGATAAGCTCTAATGACACCCCCGCAAGGGCAGTTCCAACACTTCCAGACGGGCCGGTATGTTCAAGGAAAATACTGGTCCAGACGATCGGTATGTTCAATGAAAATACTGGTGGCACCGACGGGAATCGAACTGGCGACAGGGCCCAGATGGTAGAACTTGACCACTGGGCTATCACGGTGTCCATAATAATAATAATAATAATAATAATAATAATAATAATAATAATAATAATAATAATAATAATAATAATAATAATAATAATAATAATAGTGCTTCTCTGTCAATGGCTGATGCATTTCTGCACATGCGCCTCCATCGTCTCACCCGTGAGGGGAGTACGAAGAATTGACGATAAGCTCTAATGACACCCCCGCAAGGGCAGTTCCAACACTTCCAGACGGGCCGGTATGTTCAATGAAAATACTGGTCCAGAAATAGAATATGTTCAATGAAAATACTGGTGGCACCGACGGGAATCGAACTGGCGACAGGGCCCAGATGGTAGAACTTGACCACTGGGCTATCACGGTGTCAATAATAATAATAATAATAATAATAATAATAATAATAATAATAATAATAATAATAATAATAATAATAGTGCTTCTCTGTCAATGGCTGATGCAAATCTGCACATGCGCCTCCATCGTCTCACCCGTGAGGGGAGTACGAAGAATTGACGATAGGCTCTAATGACACCCCCGCAAGGGCAATTCCAACACTTCCAGACGGACCGGTATGTTCAATGAAAATACTGGTGGCACCGACGGGAATCGAACTGGCGACAGGGCCCAGATGGTAGAACTTGACCACTGGGCTATCACGGTGTCCATAATAATAATAATAATACTATATCTGAGGCGTACTGATGCAGCTAATGGCATATCCTCAACGGACATAAGCCTCCAATACCTTTGTTCGAGGTCCTCCACCCCCCCGTGTCAGTCTCTCGCCTGATGATCGGGGCCACCGATGGAGCTCCTGAGGGCAAGACTGCACTAAGCCGAGGTTATTCCGCAGTCCCAGCAACCTCTTGCAAGACGTCACCGAATGTGCAAGTGCATACACCAAGCGCGGTTGCTAGAGCTGCCTCGAAACCCCACCCATAACAATCTGGTGTCTGCTGGGTCCTGGGCTATCAACCAGCATATGCGGAGTTTAAGATCTTTTACGCGCGCAACGACCCTCCTCCCCAGCATCTACCACCAAAGGGTTATGAGTTGGCGTCACAGTTTAACGCCTTGAGGCCATTGGGCTGGAACTCTGTTTAGCAAGTGTGACAAGGTTTTTTCATCGGGATTTCCCTCAAATATGTCACAGTCAACACTCCAAGGCAGATTTAATAATAATAATAATAATAATAATAATAATAATAATAATAATAATAATAATAATAATAATAATAATAGTGCTTCTCTGTCAATGGCTGATGCATTTCTGCACATGCGCCTCCATCGTCTCACCCGTGAGGGGAGTACGAAGAATTGACGATAAGCTCTAATGACACCCCCGCAAGGGCAGTTCCAACACTTCCAGACGGGCCGGTATGTTCAATGAAAATACTGGTCCAGACGGATCGGTATGTTCAATGAAAATACTGGTGGCACCGACGGGAATCGAACTGGCGACAGGGCCCAGATGGTAGAACTTGACCACTGGGCTATCACTGTGTCCATAAATAATAATAATAATAATAATAATAATAATAATAATAATAATAATAATAATAATAATAATAATAATAATAATAATAATAATAATAATAATAATAATGATAAGAAGAAGAAGGAGATCAAGGGGGGAATACAGCAACACGTTGCTTGTATTTTTTAATAACAGTACATTTATTCTTGACATACTGCCGAAAAAAAAAGAAGAAAAAAAAGAGAGATTGAGGGGAAGGAGTTCAAAATTTACAAGAACGGCTAGAGAATCCGCTTTGACGTGCCGTATGAGGATATATTTATCGTCTTTTAGCGTCTATCCGTGGGTCGATGCGCTGTGTGGCATGACTCCATAGCGCATACTATTTTGCAGAAAGAAGTCAGAAGTTGTATGACGAAAATGCTATTTCCGTCATAAAATCGGGAGGGGGTACTGTAGGCATCACCACCCGGATAGCCGGTAAAAAGTACCTTTTCCTGGTGACAGGTGCACCAGCCTGTTTTTCAGTATTATTTGTCCGGATTGGACCTGATGCCATTTTATTCCTGGTCTGTTGCAGTTTTCCTTTTTCGGCTTCACTGAGCTAATATAACGAGACATCATTCTCATTGTTGAGGACCGTGTTTGGTTGTATTACCGACTTTTTCTTGAGCTATCATTGGGGGCATTACAGATAAGAGGCTTAGAACGCTGACTTGCTCACAGAATCTGGCGACCATGATTGATTAATACGTTAATAATATTAATATTGCCTTTTTTAACGCTTAGATAATCTCTTACTTAACTCTTCCATTCTATCCGAGGCTCTTCGTCTTCCCACTCAGCCCTATGAGTGGCAAGCATTAATATTTCTTATAGTGCTTGCGTAAAATCATATTAAACATTAATAGTACTGATTAATGTAATATCAGAATGGTTGAATACCGTACCAGACCGAATAGTATTAATATTATTTGATAGTATCATAGTATAAATGTTTGTTATTTTTAGTTCCGTTACTACTACATACTTTGTTATCAATGTTACTTCCGCCCGGCGGCTTTATTATCAACTTTCAGATGATAACTTACAGGCCCTTGGAGCCTCCGGAAGTTGTTACGGACTGTTCAGTTATTAATACGTTTTCGTTGTAATGTACTACTAATATCCGTTACTCCACCTAGTCAATTTACCGGTAATTTGGATAGTCTTAGTCATAGGCAGGTTCATAGGCCGGACAGTTATTAATACCTTTATTACTACGTTGATGAATGAGTGCGTGAGGGGAATGAATGGAGAAGTGATGTGTGTCGTGAGTGGCGAGCTAGAAAGAGATGACTTTTTGACTGACATAGTAAGAGCAATAGAAGGAATATACTTGGAGAGAGCAGTCAGACAGAGTCCCATCACTACACCTCCACAACTCACAGAAAAGGGACAAGGTGAGGGTAGAGGAGTCTCTGAGGGTGAACTAGAAAGAGAGACAGAGACAGAAGGAGAGACAGAGCATGTACTGATACATGTGAGAAAAAGAGTGATGAAAAAGAGAGACATGACAGTACAGAATAGTGGAGCAAGCACAGACATATCATGCAGAGAAGACAGATTGACGAATGTCGATGAGATAGACCCGGTAGAACTACTGACAGGTAATGGAGAAAGGGAGTTGAGTAAGTCAGGAAGAGCTAGGCTGACTGTGATAGATGGGAAAGGAAGGCCTAGAGCAGTAGAAAAGAAGATGTTACTCGACACTACCTTACCAGTTAGCATAGTCAAACCACAGACACAACAGATCAGTCATCCACCAAAACGGACAGTTAGTAATACTCAAACACCCCATCCACATTAACGAGAGTGACATATTAGTAAGGGGAAGATTAACTAAGAGTATGATATACAGATGGGATGACGAATATGATGAACCATTGAAAGTCAACGAAAGATATGATCCTTTCGCAACAAGGGGGTAGAAGGGGAGGGAAGCCCCACAAATGAGAACAAAAACGAGACAAGTAAGCATGAAGTAAATAAGAGAGAGAAAGAATTACACGTAGATATAGTATTATATGAAGCTTACCCCAGAAAGTCAGACAAACCTAGAAAGATAGGAATCAAGCTTTTTCACTATGCCTGTGGGCATTATGGGTTAACAAAGATGCGCCTATTGGCAAAAAATTTGAACATTAAGTTAGTTGGTGACGAGAGCGATGTGAGATTTTGCGAATCTTGCATGATAGGAAAGTCTAAACGTTTGCCACGTTTTGCAGTCAATACAATAGAAAGAGCCCAAAAGCCAGGTATAATTCTACACATAGACACATCAGGACCGTGGGCAACTAGATCAATAGGTGGTAAACGGTATAAATTTTCGGTCACCGACGACTACTCACTGTTCATTCTTGACTTTTATTTAGCCCATAAGAATGAGTTTGTAGATTGCTTAAAACAAGCTGTAGCCTTTTATGAGAGACAGACAGGAAACAAAGTAAAGGAAATTCGCGCAGATCAAGAATTCCATATTCCGGAGGAAGTCATTAAGTGGTGGAAAAATATTCGCTTTATTTGGAAAACCTCCGCGACAAACGATAAAGACGGGAATCCTATTGCGGAAAAAGTGAATGATATTACGGCGGGGCCTGCACGAGCAATGAGATATCACGCTAAATTACCGCCGCAGTTCTGGGCAGAATTAAAACACGCAGCAACAACCATTCACAACATACTACCAGCAATTCACGGGGAACGCAAAGGAATTTCGCCTTATGAGCAGCTGTTAGGTAGAAAACCAACACTCTTTCATTTAAAACCAATAGGATGTATGGGTGTGTTACATATACCTAAGACTAAAGTGCGGAAGGGAGAGCATAGAGGGAAAAAGGTAATGCTAGTAGGATATGATCTATTTAGGGAACTATACCGCGTATGGGATGGTAAGAAAATAATCTCCGGAGTGAGAGATGTGAGATTTAATATTCACAAAATCGGTAAACAAGCTCATCCTCCTAAACTAGTGTCGTGGGATAATGATGACTCTGAGGGGGAGAATGAGAATGAGAGCGAGCAACCACACACATCTCCACAAGCGTCACCACCCCAATCACCACCCCAATCACCACCTCAATCACCTAAGTCACCGCACAGCGTCAACAACGACCACCCAACAACACACTTTGATGAAGTTGAGGGGGAGACAGAGAATGTTGATATCGATGCGAATGAGAATGAGCATGAAAATGAGCATGTGGAGAAGAATGCATTGGATCACAAACATACACGCCTACACACAAGTCCAGAGCCACATTATCCACAACAATTACTCCCAGAGCACAAGATCAAGCCACAAGAGCATACAAATGAACAAGATCCAACAGATCCACTAAAAATACATGAAAGAAGAGCATACGAAGAAAAATCACCACCATCTAAGGGATTAACGTGGGAGCAGAGTCAGAGAGTAACGGAGAGTAACATAATCCCCGGTAAAAGACAGCGCAAGGCAGTAGAGAGATTTACCCCTAGCAATGAGCCCAAGAGAGAAAAGAGAGAGGCTCAAGAGCTAATAGGTAAGGTAGTAAGAGTGCCCGCGCGTGCATGGGCGAAGAAAAAGTACGGTGAGGGATGGGAGAGCATAGTACGAGTAGGGTAGTCAGCAGAGTGAGTGACCCCAGAGATAGACTCGTAGTAAGAGACAGACCTCAGCCCACCCACATAGTTAAGTTTGAGGACGAAGAAGAACGGATGTTGAATTCGGAAATCCTCAAATACTCCGTGAAAGATCCCGAATACCCGTTACAAAGTCCCGCTAATATGTTTTTATGCGATGACCGTATGGTGGCAGATGAGATTCGTGATTTTTATTTGTATGTAGATATCAGAGTACCCAAAGATGTCATAGAGGAAGGTTTGACAGCTAAAGATGTTTTAGAGGGTATGAAAACAGAGCTAAAAGCTCTTCAATCCTTTAACACATACACATGGGTACCCCATAAGGAGGCAAGCAAGGCAGGAGTTAGTAAGATAGTTAGATTGACATGGGTTCACAAAGTAAAGTTAGATGAGAACGGGAAAAAGTTCATAAAGTCTCGTTTAGCTTTACGGGGAGATATGTTAGAACCCGGTGTTAGCTATAACCCAGATCAGCTCTTTGTTCCTTGCGCCGCGCACCATTCACTTTTATTTCTCGCCAAACTAGCTGCCTGGCACAAACACAAACTATACGGCATAGATTTTAAAAATGCATACCTAAATGCTCGTATGAATGACCCTGTTTATGCATATGCGCCAGAGAGTGTAGACAGAGAAGGGCATGAGGGGATGATATGGCGTATAGATGGTGCTTTATATGGTGCACCACAGGCAGGAAGAAGATGGTATGAGATATTAGCACCCAAGTTAGAGGAGCTAGGTTTTAGGTTGCTAGATTCAGACTTATGTATGTTTGTAGAAAATGATAAAGTTTTGAGAGAGGCGATAGTAGGGATATTTCATGTTGATGACTTGTTGTTCACCGCACCAAACAAACAAGCATATGAGCGTTTTGCGTCCGCATTAGAAAAACATTTCCCGCTCAAAAGACTCGGTATTGCCCGTGAATTCAAAGGAATAGAGATAGAGCAATCGAACGGGAAAATAATTTTGCATCAGCGAAAATATCAGCAGCAGATACTAAAAGAGGTAGGCTACGATTCTGCTAAACCCGTTAGTACTCCAGCGCAAGAACATTTCACGGAACCGATGTCGGAATCAACTAGCTTGCGAAAATTTTCAATTCCTAGTCTAGGTCGTTTGCTATTTCTCGCAAAGATGACAAGGCCCGATATAGAACAAGCACTAAATTCGGCAAGTGTCATGCAAACTATCGATAAGGGGATAACTTATGCGATGTTAGGCAGAATCTTTCGTTATTTAGTTAACTCTTATCGAGGTTTAGCTTACCATGAGCCTAAGTCAGAGCAAGAAGGGCAAACCTATCCACAACTTTCCATGTGGCCCGACGCGGCTCACAAAGTTTGTAAGAAAACAGGGAAGTCCCGCACTGGATTCGTGATCCTATGGGGCAGCGATCCAGTTGCATGGTTATCAAAGCGACAGAGTCGCATCGCCCTGAGTTCCAATGATGCTGAAATATTTGCATCAACTGAGTGCATTAGAGAGGGACTTGCACTAAAACACATTACACAAGAACTAAACATAGCCCAAAAGAGCCCGATAGAATTATTCGAGGATAACTCTCAAACAGTCTTAGCGGCAGAGAGGGGTATGTCAGGTAATAGAACTAAACACTTACCTTTAGAATTACACTTTATGCACCACCTACAGAGAGACGGTGAGATTAAGTTTGTAAAAGTAGGTACGAAGAAGCAGATAGGTGATGTAATGACAAAATATTTACCGAAAGAACAATTCGAGTATTTACTTAACAAATTTACGGTAAAGCTCAAGTAATTTCAGGATTTGCGTGTCCACTCACCTATATTTGCTTTGAGTGTTTTGTGCAGTTTGTTGCTTGTTGCAGCAGCTTTGTTTTGCGCAGGGGTCAAGAGCCGTCGAGCTGAGGCTGGGTAGCCGACTGCCACGCGAGGCCGGCAGCCGCGAGGCTTTCCCTGGCTAACTTAGCAATTTAAATTCTTTCTATCATTCTTTCTGTCCTAGAATAGGAAATCTAATTTTTTTTTTTTTTTGCTACCCTCTACGGGAAGCGCTTGCAAATTTTTGAACACATACATACTTCATACATGTTACTGCATGACTACACATATATACATACATAGAGGATGTGATGTAAATGGGAGTTGATATTTAACCTTCGGGTAACCCATAACTGATCAACACTATTTTTTTCATATTTACACACTAATATAGCCTATGACTTGCGACTGAGGGGGAGCGTTGTAATGTACTACTAATATCCGTTACTCCACCTAGTCAATTTACCGGTAATTTGGATAGTCTTAGTCATAGGCAGGTTCATAGGCCGGACAGTTATTAATACCTTTATTACTGACAAGGACACTTTCTAGAGTATTCGCGAATCATAGTCTGGAATGCCTGGAATCAAATGAGTATTACCATTCTGTAAAGGTCATAACATCATAAATTTGTGTGACCCAAAGTCATTAAAAGTCTTTTCTTCGGTTATTCTTTACCCTTAGCGGGGTAGCTTCCCTAAACTCTGCGTTTGAGTGATAGATTACTTTGGTTTTCAACTCAGTGCACGTTGCCAGTGATTCGGAACAGATCATGAGAGTGAGAGTCAAGTTTTATTAATATTATCTTTCCCTTCAGTCACGTTTTCCTGTTGAAACTGATCAGTATTTTTTAACCAAGCACTGTTTTATTGTAATAGAATACTTGCCACTCGTAGAGTCTGAGCTGTTTATGCTGTAATACATATTAGAATATCAATATTACTAATATTAATACCGTGACTGCACTTTAATTAGTAGAAACTTCTCACTCCGACTTCAACTGTATTAATAACAGTGACTTATACATTATTACTATGATAACTTGGCCCGATCAGTATACTATTTAATACTAATAACTTAATCTTAAGTTCTTACTACTAGTAGTTCAAGTCCGCGCACTGGCGGCTGGTCGCCTCCGGTGGGCAGCCGCAGTGCCAAAGTTGAGTTCAAACTAGTATAATACTAGTCACACTGCCGTAAACGGTAATAAATTTCAATACACCACTGCTCAGAGTCTTCAACTTGCGACTGACTGGAGACTCCATTCCTCCCTCCTCAGCAATGCCACCTAACTACTAGGATGGCAGTATTAGTTGATAACATCTTCTGACCCTCTTCCATTTTCCGAGTCTCTCTTACGCTTCCCACTCATCCCACGAGTGACACTGTATTTTCTTATTTAAAATGTTCGCGTAAAAAAAGAATGATTCATAGTTACCGGTAATCCGACGGTGTGAACAGTGACTGTATCATTATGCCCCCGTGTACCGTGGAAAGCTCTGAGACACAGGACGACTTCTAAAAATAATCGCTGGACTTCTAAAAATAGTCGCTGGCCCGCTTGCGACCCCCGACCTCCTTTCTGGCGCGCTGTTTCTTGGAGGGTGGATGCCCTTGTGACTTCGCTCTCTGAGAGCCAGGTTTGGCGCGTTTACCTAGCGCGTGCTGCGCTGCGGGCGCTGGCTGGCGGGTGGAGGCGGCGCGCGGCCACTGTTGCTGCGCGCTCTTGCGGGCGGGCGGCGGCGCGGGGCTCTTCTTGGCAAAAGAGCGCTGTCTCTTCTCCACCGCACGCAACCGGTCCTCTGCCTCCTCGTCCTCCTCGTCATCCTCGTCCTCGCCCTGTGCTTCCTCCTCGTCTTCTTCCTCCTCGTCTTCTTCCTCCTGATCTTCTTCCTCCTCGTCTTCTTCCTCTTCGGAGTCCTTGGCCACTTCCTCTTCCTCGTCTTCTTGCTTGCCGTTGTCAAGCGCTGCAAAGAAGCCCTGCTCGCCTCGTGGCGGCGGCGGCGGCTTCTGTACTTTGCTCTTGGCCGCTTTCTCTGCCGATGCGCGCGGCTCGCTCTGCGCAGTTGGCTGGCCACTGTGCTGCTTCTCAGCCGTTCTCGAGGCGGGCTTGGCGGCAGAGACAGGCTGGTGAGACAAAACTGCCCGCTCCAAGGCTTTTTCGTCCAGCTCCTCCTCTTCTGCATCGTCCTGGTCCTCTTCAACTTCTTCTTCCGCTACCTCTTGCTTGTCCTGAGCTTCTTCTTCTTCTTCTTCTTCTTCTTCTTCATCTTCTTCTTCTTTTTCTTTTGCTCCGTTTTGTGTCCTCAAGTTGGCTTTCGCCTTGGCTGAATCTCCTTTCCCTTGGCCTTCTTCCTGTTGGCTCTCTTCGCTCTCTTCATCTTCCTCTTCTTCTTCATCTTCTTCCTCTTCTTCTTCTGCCTCTTCCAGCCCCGCGTCGTCTCCCAATTCTTCCACCCCCTCGTCCGCGATCGCCTACCAAACAAACAGTAGCACATGCCAGAGCATTCACATCCTGTCCAACCAATGAGTTCCTTTAGACACTTTCCTGTACTTAGACTACCTGAAACTTTTGCTTGAGCTTGTAGAGAAGTTTGCGCCGCGCATCGGGTGTTTTCTTGTGCGAGCCGGCTGCGAACAGGCGCTCAGCCATATCAGCCGCCCCGAGTCTGCGCAAACAGGTAGGACACAGGGCCACCATCATCCATGGCGTGTGCAAATCCCTCACATGCACACAACTCTTAGAATCAGCAAAACCATTGCGACCGTCATTACCTTGAATATTTGGAGAAAGTAAATAAATTACAATTCTGAGAACTGTGCTGGTGTGCCTCGACTGGTTCTGCAGCATGATGTATGCTACCTGACGGAGTAGCCTAGTCCGGTCTTGGGCTGCGGGCTGTTGGCCTGCTCCAACAAACGCCCCCACACCTGCTCCTCACTGCGCCGCAGCTAGGTGAACACAACAGCCAGGCCTGTGCTCGCTTGTTGTTGTTACTGTAATTATTATTATTATTATTATTATTATTATTATTATTATTATTATTATTATTATTATTACTATTATTACTATTATTATTACTATTATTATTATTATTTTATTATTGTTGTTGTTGTTGTTGTTGTTGGTGGTGGTGGTGGTGGTGGTGTTGGTGGTGTTGGTGTTGGTGTTGTTGTTGGTGTTGTTGTTGATGTTGTCGTTGTTGTCGTTGTTGTCATCGTTGTCATCGTTGTCATTGTTGTCGTTGTTGTCGTTGTTGTCGTTGTTGTCGTTGTTGTTATTGTTGTTGTTGTTGTTGTTGTTGTTCGTGGCTGACCAGTGTGGCGTCCTTGCACTTGACCAAGGCACCCAGCCACGGACTACACACATTACATACATAATATACATAACATACATAAATAATATAAATAACATAAATAACATAAATATCATACATTACATACATTACATACATACATACATACATACATACATACATACATGAGGGGTGGTTGGAAAGTTTTGCAACATACATCAACGCTGGTCTTTCCCCGAGCTAGGGCTGCAGCCTGTAGATTATATGCACAGCAAGTACAGCATCCACAGATGTCTGTCCCTCAACCGCACCTGCCCACTCGCTTTCCTTGGCGAGAGTTTGAAAAAGTTAGAAAAGTCTCAAAAATCGGATCTGACAAGGCCCGATTTTGGACACTTTTCAACTTTGCTGAATTCTCTCCAGCAAGAGCGAGCGGGGAGGTGTGGTTGATGGACACACATCTGTAGTTGTTATACTTGCTGTACATATCAGCAGCGCTATATGCTATAGCACTTGCTAAGGGAAAGATAGGGTGAAAGTTCTATGTATCCCAACATCCCAGGATATTCGACAAACGACCGCCCTCAGGATCTTTCCCTCAGCAAGGGCTGCAACATAAGCGCAGCTAATATGCGCAGCACGCATAACACCCATAGATATGTGCCCCGCAACGATACCCTCCCACTCGCTCTGCCCCAGCACGCATAACACCCATAGATATGTGCCCCGCAACGAAAGGGTCCAAAATCGGTACAAAGGACCACCGTCGGGACCAGGAGATTATCTTTCCCTGAGCAAGTGCTGCAACATGTAGCGCAGCTTATATGCACAACACGCATAACGCCCATAGATGTGTGTCGCGCAACCATACCTCTCTACTCGCTCTCCCTGGCAAGATTTTAGAAAAGTTTGAAAATATGCAAAAGCGGTCAGACAAAAGACTATCCTCAGGACCAGGCCAAGTTCACCCCAAGTTTTCCAATCTGAATTCGATCGAACACGTATGGGCATGCATGGATATGGAGCTGAGTGTCAACCGCCCAACGACCATCCCTGCATTGAAGCGCCGACTGCGCCAGATCTGGCAAGAGGTGGACGTGAAGATGGAGAAGATGGCGACCGGGATGAGACAAAGACTGCGCACTGTCCTCAACACTGGAGGAGAATGGACTGACTAGCTGCATACATACATACATACATACATACATACACGCATACATACATACATACATAGACATATACCTGTGTAGCGCGCACAAGGCCTTGCCGAGCGCCTCCCCGCGCGGCCTGCCTGCAGCCGCCGCGCACACCTCACAGAAGAAAACGCACAGCACACACAGCACACACATGCGCTTGCCATCCGCGAGCAGGCAGCAGCGCGCCCTGCCCGCAGCCGCCGCGCACATCACAGCACATGCAGCAGATACAGCATACACAGCAATCGCACCGCGCGCCCGCCCGCCGCCGGCACACCTCACAGCAAACACGCAGAGCACATGCAGCACATACAGCACACACGCCAGCCGCGCGCAGGCAGCAGCAGATGGGAGCGCGCCCCGCCCGCAAACACTGCGCACACCCTCACAACAAACGCATAGCTCATACAGCACACACGCCAGCCGCGAGCAGGCAGCAGCAGCAGCAGCAACAGGCGGCGCAGAGCGGCAGCAGACGGCTGCGCGGAGAAAGTGGCAGCCGTGAGATGTGGGGGGCAGGCAGTGCGGGCAGGCTGACAGCAGCCAGACCTTGGCCAGCTCCTGCACCCACACGTCGCACAGGTGCAGAAACAGCCCGCGGTTCTCGGGCAACGCCACCAGCGCCTGCCAAGTAGCACAGCAGCACAGTACACACAACTGGCTCAGCGCGCTAACGCTGCGGGCTAACTACCTACCTACCTACCTACCTACCTACCCTCTATATCTATGAACCTATCTATCTACCTAATTATCTGTCTCTGTGTGACCGTGCTCTGATACGCGTTGGCGAACTGCACCACCAGCGAGAGCTGCGCGCAAGACACAAGACACAGCTGTGCGCGCAAGACACAAGACACGAGACACAGCTGTGCGCACACCGCGCAATCTAGCAATCTAGCAATCTAGCAATCTATCAATCTATCAATCTATCAATCTATCAATCTATCAATCTAGCAATCTAGCAATCTAGCCATCTAGCAATTTATCAATCTATCAATCTATCAATCTATCAATCTATCAATCTATCAATCTATCAATCTATCTATCTATCTATCAATCTATCTATCAATATATCAATATATCAATCTATCAATCTATCAATCTATCAATCCTGCACGCTTAGCACAACCCAGCCTGCTCGTTAACCTCTCCAGTCATTGTTTTGTTATTTGCTCCGTTCATGACTTTATTCATTGGTGTTGCTGTCCTTGTTGTAGACCTGCCATGTGCGCTGTGCTAGATAAAGCAGCCACGCATGCACTAGCTTCTTGTCGTTGTTGTTGTTGTTGCTCTTGTTGTTGTTGTTGTTGTTGATGTTGTTGTTGTTGTCGTTGTTGTTCTTTTGTTGATGTTTTGTTGTTGCTGTTGTGTTATTGTTATCATTATTGTTGCTGTTGCTGTTGTTGTTGTTGTTGCTGTTGCACCAGCCTGTTGTTGTTGTTGTTGTTATTGTTGTTGTTGTTGTTGTTGTTGTTGTTGTTGTTGCCGTTGCCGTTGTTGCTGTTGTGTACCTGCCATGTACGTTTTGCAAGATAGAGCAGCGATGCATGCACCAGCTTGCGCACCAGGGAGAAGTACTTGTCCAGGCTAGTGATAGATTAGATAGATAGATAGATAGATAGATAGATAGATAGATAGATAGATAGATAGATAGATAGATAGATAGATAGATAGATAGATAGATAGATAGATAGATAG
>WBZZ01005264.1:60000-72500 GCA_019918135.1 Paulinella micropora
GATTCGGAAAATGAGAGGAGGGTGTCTGCACTGCGCGAAAACAAAGTTTTCATGTTTCCATGTGTGTAGCTTTGTGGTGCCACTCGGGCCTTTGGCAAGAACAAAATTTGAATTTCTCCCAACCCGCGAACCCTGATCTTTGCCTCGAGGTGGAATAGTTGTAGGACATGAGCTTCCGCAACGCCATGTCCGGCGATAACGAGGCTCTGGTTGTGGCAGACGCCTGGGGTGAGGAGAGGAGTGAAAAGAGTACTGAAAAGTCTGTATCTGACGGTATTCCTCTTTGCTAGGCGAATGTGAAATATGCATCTCCTACTCCCCCACCCCCCCACCCACCCCCCCCCCCTTCCCCTCCCCATTCCCACTCCTCTCTGCCTCTCTCCTCTTGTCAATGTGCATACATGAATATTTGTATATATACACACAAACGCCTCTTCAAGAATTCTTAAATATATTGTATGCATATGAAAATATAGTCCCTTGCACCAATTTTGTGTTAGTTCCGAAAGTTCAAAGCTTTTCAGGAGGCAAAGGCAAATTGCAAGACGATGGCTCTCTTGACAAAACTGACAAAGAGCAGAACGTCAACATTTGGCAGAACGAGTGGTTTCTTGCGTTGATGGTACTTTATGTGTTCATTTGCCCTGGGAGCCGAAGGCAGTCAATAATGTTGATTTTGTTTTGTTTTGCAGTGCTTTGTGGGTTTCGTTGTCACTGTGCTGTTAGGTAATCATTCTCTTTTCCTCAACCCCTCGCCCCACGTCCGATAACAGCCCTACATCTTTTGTTTGTGTGCTATTTGTCATGTTAATTTGATGAGGTATATTGTATTTATTGCTAGTTTTGTATTTGTATGACTATTATATTATTCTCAGGCACCCTCGACATGGGCCTCATTGCGAAGGATGCAACTATGATTGCCACCTTCTTCGCAACTCAGGTTGCGTTGATTCAGCCTTCTGGCTTGCCTTTCTTGGCCAAGGTCGGAAGACCCTGGTCGATGCTTGCTGGTGCATGCTTCATGATCATGTTGGCGGACATGAGTTCCGAAGAGGCTTTCGTGGCCATCGATCTCAATACGCTGGCATTGTTATTTGGTGCGTCCCTCCTTTCCGCCAATCTGGAGGCGTGTCAAATCCAGAAACAGATGATTGACCACCTCATGAACGCAAGTGCAGAAATGCTCATCATCAAGATATCACTCATCGCCTGTGTGATGGCATGGATCATCACAAACGACGGATCTTCCTTGATTATCAGCCCTGTCGCGCTCAAAATTTTGCACCGCCGCCCTGAGCTACCGAAGCTTCCTATCATGTTAGCAGTATCTGCGTCAGCGAACATAGGCAGCGCACTCCTTCTCAACGGAAACCCTCAAAACATTCTGGTGGACCAATTTAGCGAAGATGACTTAACGTTCAGTGCCTATATGGTTTGGGCATCCCTCCCTACATTTTTGTGCATGGCTATCAACTGTGGCTTGCTGCTGTTCCTCCTGAAAAAATCGTATCCGTTCCTCTGTTGTTGCTTCGATTCTCCGTCTACTGCTTCGCCCACGCAACAAATGGACGGAGAGGTGCGGAAGGCCTCCATGGCACGAGATGAGAGCGCGCTGCGCACATCACAGTCCACAGGTACGCCACGCTGTGCTTGAACTTGCTGACAACACAAAACGATACAATACAATACAATACAATACAATACAATACAATACAATACAATACAATACAAAACAATACAAAACAATACAATACAATACAATACAATACAAACAATACAATACGATATAATACAATAAAATACAATACAAAACAATATACAATACAATATACAATACAATACAATACAATACAATACAATACAATACAACATGTGCAAATGTTCATGCGGTGTCCGCAGGTGCCTTGGACGATGAGGAAGTTGATGAAGTAGAAATGAACCGCTACAGGATCACCTTGCAGATGGCGTGTGTTGCCATGATCGCCTGCTTCTTCATCCCTTCCGTGCGTGTCAGTATCGGCTGGGTCACCAGCGCCGTCTCCATCTTCGTCACCGGTCACTATACTTCCTCAGCACAGAACAGAGGAAGAGGCGTGGATGTGAAGGTCACGAATGGTTTGTTTTTCTTTTGCAGCCATGTACCCCATTTTTACCAAAAAGCCTGCTTCTAACTTGCTGGCCCTGGTCGACTACGAGCTGCTGCTCATGTTTACTGGTATGCCCCCCCCCCCCCCACCCCCCCAACGAAGAAGAAAGAAAAGAAAAAGGCGATACGAATCGTCTCACTTCATGTGCACCTTCACACTGATTGTGCTGGAATGTGCTTGTTGTGTGCCTGGCAGGGCTGTTTGTGGTGACGGGTGGCATGTGTGCCACCGGTGTGATGGACCGCCTGTGGGAAGCCATCCAGCCAGACAATCCGTTCAACCCCGAGATCTTGATCGACCAGGTCGCCTTCAACTCCTTCATCTTGATCCTGTCCAACTCGGTGGGGAACGTGCCGGCCGTCTTGCTGCTGGAGATGTCGGTCAGAGACTCGATCAACCGCAAGCTGTCGTGGTCTTTGCTGGCATGGATGAGCACGATCGCGGGCAATTTCACTTTGCTGGGCAGCGCGGCCAACGTGATCGTGGCCGCGGCTGCGCAAAAGGCCGGTGTCACGCTCACCTACTCGGGCTACCTCAAGTTCGGAGTCATCTCCACGCTCATCTGCATGGGGCTGGGCATGCTCTGGACCAACTTCCTCATCGCCATATGAAATTTGAGAATAGAAGTATGCTGCCAACACTCCTGTTTCGACCCGGTAACGATCAAACGACACACCAACCAACCAACTTCTTGGGACAGATGTCCAGGAAGTAATAACGAAATAGATTCTACCCTCGTATTGTTCGCGAGATTACCCTCAACCAATCACCATGTACTGACTCGGCTATTCTATTTACTTATGTTCTTTTCTGTTTCTTCACACTTTATATTTAATACATTGTCGGTGACGAAGCGAGGCGGAGGTTGAGATGACCAGAATGTACAGGAATATCTCCTGTTATCTTACAAGCGAATTCAGTTTTATGGCCACGGTCACGGCTGGTTAATGTCTACAGTATTTAATAGGCTGGTTAATGTCTACGGTATTTAATAGATCGAGAGATAGAGGAAGCTTTATTGCAGCATTCATCAAAATCGTAATTAGAAACATCGTATGAGTAATGATCATCGTCCAATGATTACACAAAGTTACTGAGTAAATATTACTGTAAAGTGTAGTGACCCAGACTGACTGAGGTTCTGTTGGCTCCAAAGCCGGGCTTGGTCACTATTTGCAGTAGTGTGTCCATGACAAGATGAATTACTTAAAATCAGTGCTTGCGTTATTGTACTGATATTAACATTATCAGAATGCCAGCCGAATTATCATTGTTAAATTTATATTATGTTACGGGGGCCGTACTAATATTTTTAGTTCCGTTACTTCAAGTTATCATTCAGTTTATTATTCAACTTTCAGATGATGTTACTTGTACCGTGCGGTATTATTAATACTACGTGACGTTTTCAACTACATGTTGACATACCGTTCATTTATTAGCATTTTCGCTTTCGTTGAAAGTTTGGAGTAAAAAAAAAAAATTCATTCAACTTGTGACTGCCTTTTTCAACTCTCCCGCCATGTTATCATGACTCAGTCGTTGGCAGTACTACGTAATAATAATCAGTATGCTATGATTTAATAATAATATTTCAACTCCACCAAATAACTTAGAGTTGAATCAGCCTTCAGAATGTTTGAAGCCTCCTCGGCTGAGCCGGCTGAACTTGTAACTGCCGCGTGAATCAAAAACACTCAAGGTTACTATGTATATATATCATAGTACTTGGATAGCTTTAACATGCAGTGCGCGGCCGCTTTATGGTCATGATTAATATTAATAATTTTCAAACTTCTGATAGCTGTAGGATGGCTGGCACTCAGGGAACCCTTTCCTCTGGCATCTTTTCCTAGACCGGCCGCTGAGCCCCGCCGACACCCACCATCGAGTTCACGCTGCTATATTTTTTTCTAAAAAATATTAATAGTGAAAAAGCTACAAAACTGATGGTGCTCGGGGCCTCCTGTAAAAAGAGCAGCGAGTAGTTTTTTAGAGTCTTTTTTAAAAAGGATTACCAACTATAAAAGTTCAACTTGACACTGAGCTACTGAGTACTACTCATCATACCGTCGACCACACTTGAAAAACCGTCGCATATCCTTGTCCCTTTTTTTTCCTTTGATATTTTCAACCAATAGTCAATTTTCCTGCCCTACCAATTTTTACCGCCTGTTAACCGTGATTTAAATTCAAATTCAAATTCAAAAGTAAAAATTTTTAAGTTTATTCTTCCACTGGCCACGGAAAACTTGGAGTCAACATTCCAGCTTGGGCTAATACTTCAAAAACATATGTAATTTTAAACATCAAAAACAAAGTTAAGTGCGCTGCTGAATCGATTTTAATATAATTATGTATTGTTAAAGTTTGCATGATTCTTTTTAAACTACTTTAATTAGCTTGAAAAATTTTTTAGTAGCTTAGTTTTAATGAACGACGTCAGCAAAATTGTTTGTTCCGGGATTTTGCGTACATTGCGTACATTTATCCACAAATTGCCACATTCCCTCCGGGCCGTGTTCACAGAAGGGGCATTGATTTGTCCAAAACAAGGTTTTGATTTTTTTTTTTTTGTTGAGAGCAAAGTCGGTTTGTGTGATTTTTGTCTTGTGTTTTTATTGTGTCTACTGTACTAAATTCAAATGTTTTTGTACATTCTGTCTTCCCACACCATACCATACGCTTCCCTACCAATTTTTTGTTTTGTGCTTGCAAAATTGCATGTGTTTGCTTGTGTTACGTGCTTTTTTTTGAAAATGCTTGCAACCATCTTGTTTTTCTTCCCTTCTGTTGCCTACACATTATACCTTGCTGTGTTTTGTGTTCTCATATGTTCCCATACTGTGTTTGTCCACTTTTGCATAGAAATTTGTGTGTGCATGTGCTTTTTTCCCCTATAACGGACAGCATAAAGTTGCTGCCTCCTGTTGCTGTCCGCCATTTTGTTTTCGTCCCTTTTGTTGTCCCTGCATGTTGTTTTAGTGTTTTATTGCAAATTTTTGTGCATTGTTGTTGTATGCATGTTGTGTGATTGAAAAATGCTTGTGTGCATGATTGGTGTGTTTGTTTTCGCTGTGAGGGGGTTGTGAAATGTCGTTATTCTGTTTGTCTTGTTACTGTTTGCCCTACTTGGCACTCTTGTGAAATACATGTATCCTATACCTGTTTTCTTTGTTTTCTCTTAGCTTACATGTTGGCTGTCTTGAACATGCACAAAACGTGTGTTTTTATGTTTGTTTTCCTTGTCCTTGTCAGCTTTGTTTTCCTTATCTGTCTGTGCACTTTTTTTTTCTGCAACTATTTTATGTGTTTGTGTCAAATACCTTTCCCCTTGCCTTGACCTGTGTTCCTACATTGTATTTACATGTCCCCCAAGTAATCCCCCCCCCCCCCCCCCCCCCCCTTCAATTCACATTTTCATTCACGTTTTCCGTTGCCACTCACGACATGTATGCTTGTATTTATCCATTTTTTGGTTTTTGTGTCTCTCTCCTTGTTCACATTCACCTATGTGCTATATGTAGTCTTTTTTGCTTTTCTGTGTTTGTTATTGTTGTATATGATGTGCTCTTGGAATCTGATGATAAATTTGTATTTCTTTCAGGGTGTCTACATGCAGGCTGTGCTTCCTTTGGTGAACGACCCCGTCTTTGGCCCTCCCCACTTCGCGCCGACCTGTCAGAGCGTCAGCTCACTAACTTGGTCGAGGTGGAATGTGGGGTGGCCTGCTGCGGTTCCTGGGGAGGAATACGCGGTTACCTTGCGCCGCGTCATTTATGCTGCCTGGCCCCAGCACGTTGGGGTGGGGGGGTCCCGCCCCCCCCTCCGTACCGAACGTAGGGAGGTCTCGCTGCACAACGTGGCAGCAGCCCCCCCAGACCTGGCATTAGGCCAAAAACAAAATTCAATAGCTACCAAGACTTGTTTTTGCTCCCCCGGCAAACCCCGGTAGCCCTGGCACGGTGCATGTGATGAAAAAGACGTAATGGCCCCATTCGTTGGGTAACAACCGGCGACCTGGTGCCGGCGCAGCCGCCAACGGTTTGTACAGGCTAAGCCGGTGGAAGGGAGACGACTGCCAGCTAGCTGTAGCTGTAGCTGTAGCTAGCCGTGAAACACTTTGCAGCCGCACATTTCCCGTCGAGCGTTGTTAATTGTGCGTACCAGATCGGCACCTGAGTGGCCCAGGTCGGGTGAGGCGTCCTGTCCTCGTGCAACACCACTAAGGCATCTATGGGCGCGGGCAAGTGCAAACGGTCGGTACATTCCCTGGCGGCCTCCTCCAGAAACCACCTAGGTATGCAGACCACACGATCGCGTGCGGTGCTCCTCTTCCACCAAGCAACTACCGCCTCGTGCGTCGGTTGCAGCTTGGTTAGGGCTTTCTTAACTAGACGACGTGAAGTGCCAGTTTTCCACTCTTGCAAACCATCGCAGGCGCAGACTCCGCAGCCTGTTGGCATGCCCCGGAGAGGAGTGTTTTGAAACCCCGCAGAGGCAAGCTGGCCCTGGGCGGCAGCAAGTTTCATTCTTTTATTAATATTACAAAGATCTATTATTATACGAGGCCTCGCAAGTGAGCCGGCATCTTTATATGTTGGACGGGGGCTCTGTGCATGCCCTGCTCGAAGGCGCCGAGGACCCAAGGCGTGATCTGCGCGTGTACTTCCTTAGGGGTGACAGAAGCATCAACAATCTTCCACCCTGCCTGCTTCTGCGCAGATCCGAACTGGGCAGCCACCTTTTGCTGCATCTCCTCTGTCTCATAGCACTCGTTGCCATACCCTCCGCTTGCAAAAGCACGTATTGATAATGAGCCCTTGAGCAGATCAGACAAAGTGTATATATCAAAAGCACTACCTACCGCTTGGCAGCTTCACGCGGAGGCATTTGCAGAAATAGCACCTACAGACGCATCGTTTGTAGCAAACGGAGGATGCGGACATTGTGTCTAGGAGTGAGTCAAATACCAAGTCAGGTGACGGCAGACCTACTTCAGAAGAAAAGCACCAGCTCTGGTCCAGCCCTTTGGCTGCCGAGAAGGCGACGCCAGAGTAAGAATAGCGGTCCATGACCACTGAAGTACCTTTCTTTAGCAGAGCAACTATCGAAGCTATCACGTGCACATACACAGACACTGATTGAGCACGGGGGGGGGGAGGAGGGTGCATGTGCACGGGGGAAGGCCAGCTGAGCTTTTTCCTGACCGGACTGTTCCCAGCGGTTGGCGGCGAAGAGCAAGTGGATGGCATGATCATCGATTTGAGCCTTGCAAGTTAAGTAAGCGTCGATGATCTTCCCAATCCGGGTTCCTCGGTTGGGGAAACTACGTATTTTGTGGGAAAGGGGGGGGGGGGGGGGGGGGGGGTGGAGAGAGGGTGGGAGGGAGTACGTCAACACACACGAGCCTCGTCCTAGCCTCGTACCTTGGGACAGCAAGTCCTATGTGCCATTACTCTTAGGCGGGGTGCAAAAAGCAACCTTGATTTCAAGGTGATGTCGGACTTTGAACACCCCCCCAGTACCGTCCGTGCCCTCTTTGAGGGCACGGGCGTTAACATCGTCTACGACACGGTCAGTGACGACCCGTCACTGCCGTTCCGGGGTGTTTTGGTGGTGGGGTTCCCCGACTTACATAACATCGCTGCCATCACCGGGCAGCCACCAAGTGTGGATATGGACGTGAGCGTCCTGACTGCTTACAAATCAGAATTGAGGAGGGTTGCGACAATCCTGAAGGACAAAGATCACGTTGTCAAAAAAAGAAAACGTGCAGAGCCCGAGGTGGTGCCCCCCCCCCCCCCCTTCTTTTTTTTTGTTTTTTTTTTTTTTTTTCGTTCTTCTTCTCCTTCTTCTTCTTCTTCTTCTTCTTCTTCTTCTTTTAGGAGCAACCCCAGAAGTTCTACTTGGTGGCGACTTTCCGTTGGGTGCGTCACTGGCGGGTGCTGGCCCGTCAACACTCCGTCATCAACGTATCCCGGTTTAGGCCGGGGTACCACAAGGTGGTTATCTTTTTTTGGGTCACCTCCTCTCTCTCTCTCTCTCTCTCTCTCTCTCTCTTTACAACCCCCCCCCCCCCCCCCACCTTGTAGGACGAACAAGAGCAGGACAGAGGGGCCCTGGTGGCGCATCGTGCTGCGCCTGCCCTCGGAGAAGGGCTGGTTCATGCTCAACATGGACGGCGGCACGGATTGGCGTAAGCCTTTCCATAATTCGTACATACGCTCCAACGAGCCGTATGACACTTTGTTTGGTCCGGCCTTGCCGGGTGTCAGACGGGAGAGGATGATAACAGCCGGCCCCATCCCCATGGGCCGCGCTCTTCAGTTCCTCTCCCCACAGGACTGCTACCAAAGCAGAAACGGGGGTTTGAGGCTCAAGGAGCACGTGCAGGCTCGCTTGAAGCAGTTTGAGGCTCGGGTTAGGCAGGGTGAGGTGATGGTGGAAAAATGTAAGCTCACCTTAAGTGGGAGTAGGAATAGCGCGGAGAATAGCGGGGCGGAGCAAGTGAGGGAGGTGAAGGTGGGGGGGGGGGGGGGGGGGTTTGTGCTTGAGCCGCCGCCAGGCATCATGTTCAATGTGTACGACGAGGAGGTAGAGAGTGAGAAAAAAATATGAAGGCATGGATAGACGTAGCAAGGAAAAGGGGGCGGAGGAAAAGAGGGAGGGGGAGGGGGAGGATGAGGATGATAATAATAATAATAATAGTGCAAATCTGCACATGCGCCTCCATCGTCTCACCCGTAAGGGGAGTACGAAGAATTGACGATAGGCTCTAATGACACCCCCGCAAGGGCAGTTCCAACACTTCCAGACGGACCGGTATGTTCAATGAAAATACTGGTGGCACCGACGGGAATCGAACTGGCGACAGGGCCCAGATGGTAGGAGTTGACCACTGGGCTATCACGGTGTCCAATAATAATAATAATAATAATAATAATAATAATAATAATAGTGTATCTCCTGCCAATAGCTGAGCCAAAAGGCCATGTGCATCCAGTCCTCCATTCCATAAGGAAAGTCTCCACACCAATCGGTGGAATAAAGGAAGTGACGGCATAGAACATTACTCTAGGAGCTTTATACCAATCAGCCCATGGAAAGGACCGATGGCCTATGTACTCCCTAAATAATAATAATAATAATAATAATAATAATAATAATAATAATAATAATAATAATAATCATATAATAATAATAATAATAATAATTTATAATAATAATAATAATAACTTGAATAATAATAATAATAGTGCTTCTCTGTCAATGGCTGATGCATTTCTGCACATGCGCCTCCATCGTCTCACCCGTGAGGGGAGTACGAAGAATTGACGATAGGCTCTAACATCTAATGACACCCCCGCAAGGGCAGTTCCAACACTTCCAGACGGACCGGTATGTTCAATGAAAACACTGGTCCAGACGGACCGGTATGTTCAATGAAAATACTGGTGGCACCGACGGGAATCGAACTGGCGACAGGGCCCAGATGGTATAACTTGACCACCGTGACTGGGCTATCACGGTGTCCAAAATAATAATAATAATAATAATAATAATAATAATATCATAATATTAATATTAATAATAATAATAATAATAATAATAATAATAATAATAATAATAATATATTAATCAAAAAAAATCCTCATCCGCCCACATCCTCTCCTTGCTGAGACCGATGACAAGGTCTAAATCAACTTCAGCTTCAGCGCGGCACTCTTCTTCATGTTTCTGAAAAGATATTTTGTACACATAGTACTTAGCGCAAATTGAGCAACGGAACTTAGAGTCTTTTTTCTTGTACCCCCGGAACTGGAGCTCTTTGACACGATAGTTAGCCTGTAAAAGCTCTAACATCCACGTATCGCGACGAGTGTTACGCTTGAAAAAAAGCTGTGAATGCATGTTGTTCACTAGCTCCAGCGACTGACAAGAAAACCAGTAAATAGTTCCGTGAAGCTTCAAAAAAAAAGTGATATGATTAACGGTAAGATGCACGTATGGAGTAATGAAATCCGGATCGAAAGTACCGTAAGGATATACATCCTTCCGGCGCATAACGGGCCCATTCTCACCCCTCCTCACCTCCTTCCCATCCTCCCGCCAGTAAACGATATCGTTTGGTTCACCGCCTCTACCAGGTACCTTCAGATACCAAGTCCCATCCTCGATCAAAGGATGAGCGGGGCCTTGGTATTCCATAGAAGTTAGTTCAAGAAACAAAGTCCGAGTTTGTTTCTGCCACAAATCCGCTTCCGTGTCAGTGAAAATGTGCGGATTGTTGATTTTGCGAAATTGATTCCACCAGCCCGCGCAAAAAGTCTTAATATTTTCCAGCGGCCCGGGCAGAAAATATTTTCTAGATTCAAATTGTCAATGATTCGTAAACTTCCGACATAAAACGACGCAACGCTACACCGCGAACAAGTCCAGTCCATTCATGATCTTTTTTTTCGTCATTATACCGACATTTTGAAACCGGAAATTACCTTTCCCGCCCGGTTTTTACCTGCAAGTTGATCTTTGAAGTGCGCGAGTCTTGAGTCAAGGGACGCGTACGGTGAATCAAGCGGAATGTCCAAACTCCAAGGGACACGAGGCTTTCCTGTTAAAATCTCTCGTATAATATAGTCAGTCATCCGGCCGCACACACGCAGCATCATGTGAAGCAAGTCTAGTATGTGTCTTTCAAGCGAGATGAAATGAAAAAGTGATTGTGCATGTTTCTTTCCGGGTTGTGATGCATCATCAGTGCTCTTTCTAGTCCGACGTGACACCCCACTCTACCTCTAAATCTGCTCTATCGTCTGAATGGCATGTGGACAAAAAACAAGAGTTATCTGAAGAGGCTGCTTTATGCCCGGTGCATGAAAGCAGCCACTTCATGTCACCGGTCACAAAAAGTTTAACCTTATAATGCCGGCCGGTTTCCGGGGTTGTCCATCCATTTTGTTCAAGTTGCTTCAGGTAAGCTAAAAGCTCACCTACAAGTTATTAATAAAAATTTATATCAATAGTATTAATAAATAAAACTAATTCAATTATAATATTAATAAAAGTTGAACTAATTCAAGTATTAATGAAACTTATTCAATAATTAAGAAAGTTTTATTGTTAATAACTTAACGAAAAGAGAGAGAAAGAGAAAGATCGGGGAAAATATGTGTAGAAGAGAAGTGATGTTATCTTCAACATAGATTTTCCCCTAGTAACCAAGAAGCAAAAAGAAAAAAAAAAGAAAAAGAAAAAAAGCAAGAAAAAAAAAAAAAAAAAAAAAAAAAAAAAAAAAAAAAAAAGTTTGACGTTAACGTGGGGGCAGATCAATAAAGAACTGCCCCTACACTAACCTCAAAAAAGTTTTGAGCAAACAACAGCTCATACTGCCTTAGCACGCAGTTCTGCCTCCACAAAATATACCCCCATCATGTTTACCTGCGGACTGTTTGAGCTCCTCCAGTTCTTCCCCGCACCTAGAAATGAGCACAGGGAAGCCCTCCTGACTCGTGGGATGGGGAAAGCCCCGTACCAACTGCTTTTCACCATCAACTGCAAAAACCTTAATCGCACATAGTACAGAATTCAGTGTTGCACCTGTTTTCCTGCCATCCCCCCCAATAGGTATCATGAGCGTATTTGCCTGCCCTGCCCCATCCCTCATCCACTTGGTCTCCAACTCAGTGAGAATGCTGTAAACATTTGCACTCGCAGACAAACCGTCTGCTGACAGTTTCAGATCGTACTTAAGGTCCACGTCCGCTGTGAGCTCTCTCCTCTTCTTCGTCAACTACAGTCACACAAATTGCAGAAAAGAAACAAACAAAAAAGCAAAGCCAACCTGCTGGCCCGAGAGAAAGGGATGCTTCACTGCATGCAATAAAGCGGAGACTTGCTTGTCGGACATGACGTTGCAATCCATGTGCAACAGGGCCTGGTAGGCTAAGTTCTCTATTTGTTTCTCGTCAGGCATGGCAGCATAGTTTTTATACATGTCTTTCACCATTTCATCATAATCATTCACCTCTGCTTCTGTCAACCTATGCTCCTCACCTAACATTCGCCTAATCTCCCCTACCACAGCCCCACACCTCTGCTTTCTCTGTCTCCTAGTCTGCTTGGACACCTTCTCTTCCTTTCTGATCTTGGGCACCCTACACACTAGCACTATCTCTTTCCCCGTCACATACTTATCTATTCTACACCTATCATCTGTCTCCTGCCACTGCCACATCTCTCGCAGGTATGGCTCTCCTGTTCTACCCACACACCCATGCGCATCTGACACTTTTACTGGCGTCATCTTCTCCCTCTCTACACTAGCCCAGTACTCCTTTCTGGTCATGTAAT
>WBZZ01005264.1:92500-192500 GCA_019918135.1 Paulinella micropora
CTTTCATCACGTCGCGCGCTGCCCACAGCACATGCCAGCACACAGGTAGTGGGGAACCAGGCAGCGGGGACGGGCAGCATAATGGCGCGCACAGAAGCTGGGACGAGAGAGAGAGAGAGAGAGAGAGAGAGAGAGAGAGAGAGAGAGAGAGAGAGAGAGAGAGAGAGAGAGAGAGAGAGAGAGAGAGAGAGGTGAGGGATGAGCTCAGGCTAGAGTCCACATCTTGCCGCATCTCTTGCCCAGCAAGTGTGTGAAGTGTCAACCGTGCAGCTAGCGTGAGCAGGCAAGAGACAGACAAGGGGAATCACCCAGCTTCAGCAAAAGGATACGCGAGTCACCCTCTGCAAACTTGCAGCAGCTAGGACACACATGCACACAACGCAAACTTGCAACAGCTAAGAACACATATGCACACAACGCACACTTGCAGCAACAACTAGGGCACATTTGCACACAGCTCACGCCACTTGCAGCGGCCAACAGCAACCATGCACACAATGCACACTTGCCTCAGCTGATCCACGCACACAACGCACACTTGCAGCAGCTAACAGCACCCGTGCACAGCGCACACATGTCTGTACAATTTATGCATGGGCTGAAGCGTGTACATTTTTCACATATGCATGCATGCACATGTGTGGTGTGTGTGTTGGGATGCAGCAGGGGCGATTGGGGAGACGTGAGAAAGTCCATGGAGCCGAAGCCTGAGGACTCCATGAGCGCGTAGCTGCCCACCTGCCCACAACAACAGCCACGCCGCCGTCCGAACCAGCCACAACAGCAACAAGAATAGCAAAAACACATCGATGGCGGGGTTTGCCGGGGTAAAGGAGGGTGGGGGGTGGGGGGGCAGGTTAGTAGGGAGTAAAAGCGAACCAACAGGAAGGAAAAGGGAGGAGCGGTGGGGGAGGCAGCAAGCAAGCCAGAGCTGCCAAGACAGCGATAGCAAGAGCAAGGAGCATGCTGAGTGTGAGACAGTCTAGAGGACAAGACGGGGCGAGACAGGCGAGGAGGCGGGCGAGGCGCACCTCCTGCTTAAGGCGGAAGCACATATCGATGGACTTCTCTACCGCCGCGATCTAGCCAGCCAATGCAAGCAGGCCAGCATGCCTCTACCTAACTCATCGACCGATCTAGCCAGCCAACGGCAGCACTGCCAGCACAACTCGACCTCATCGTCTGCAGTCAGGCCAGCCACCGCGCCTCACTCCCACTTCCCTTCCGCCCCCCCCCCCCCCCCCTCTCATCTTGCCTGTTGGCAAAGCCTTGAGATTAGCAGCATGTGAAGATCGATCAAACGACCGACGTTATGAAATGTCAAAAATATTGACAGCGATTGAAGGGAATGGTATGGACGGATGCTAATACAGGTAAGAAGAAGAGATATGAGCCTGCAAGCGGTATGCAAAGCGGTGCAGGTGCGCGCGTGTGTTCTAGACGCAACACTTGCCTTGGCCACCGCGATGGCTCGCTGCAGCTCTTCGGATGGAATCGTGTCCTCACTACAAGCAGGCAGCAGTCACATTCTGTCGCGCGAGGTGAGGGGTGGAGCCAGCGGCGCAAGTGCGCGATCGGCACGCAGCAGCAGGGTGATAGTGGCTCTCGAGCTCACGCACACGCCATGCAGCAACAGCCGCAGCAGCAGTAGCAGCAGGCAGTGCTCGTTGGGCCCGCGCGGCGGCTGGCTCGTGTGGGCTGCGGCGGTTAGGCGCGCGCTGGACCGGAGAGTGACGCTCAGCGCCTCTTCCAGGCGGGTCAGCATCCGCTCCAGCCGCGCCAGCTGCTCCCGCGCCTCGGCGTACAGCTGCAGCACACACGCACAACACGCGCATGACAGACCGCTGCGGTAGACAGGGCTGCATTTGCAGCGCACAGAAGCAGCGCAGGGGACAGGTGGCCCGCCCGCTGCCTGCTTCCACTTGCTTGGGCCACATAAGGCAATTCATCGAGATACTTGGCCTCATCGTCGGAATGTTTGACTTGCTGTGCTGACTGCACGACTGAATGAAGCAGAGAGCCAAGAATAGCGACGTCCAGGGTGAGATAAAGAAGGACGATGGGAATGCAGTAAATGAAGACAACAGGGAGGTCGTTGAGCTATGCATGGCTGAAGCAGGGGGGAACGACCGCCTTGAGTTGCGGAATCTCACTGAGAGCAGGGCGACGGCCCTAACAGAAAACCACGACTGTAGTCAAACAATCGCAACAGTGCGTCCTGCCCGCAGCGGTGCAGCCAGCAGAGCAACCAGCAGTGGCGGAGGGCAAAGTGACACGATGGCAGAAGGCAAGGTAGGGGGGCACCTGAGGTGCCCAGCAGAGCTTCTGGTTGCTGCAAAATGCACAGGAGATACACATACCAAACGGGACGTCTAAACAACAAAATCAAGTAACGCAGGGATTCTTCTCCTTGTTTTTGTCATCACGTTCTAGCTCTAGCCGGCTTCGTGCTTGTCGACTTGTTTCATTTCTCTTCATGGATGTCTTTCCTAGTGCTGGCTGATGAGTTGCTGGGCTTGCCTGTATTCCTCGGTTTGCGCAAATAGGCGCTGAGAGAACCCCAACGCTGCCTGCGCTACCGCCACTCTGCCGCGCACACACATGCACACAGACACACACAAACAGCAGCACAGCAGCGCATGCTGCGTATCTCATATCGGCCCCCATCCCCCCCCACCCCCCCCCCCGCCCGCCCGTACGATCCCCTTCCGACCCCTTCCAACCCACACAACAGCAGTCCTGTGTAAGTGCGGGTGCGTTCATGTGAGCGTCTGTGAGTGTTGTAGATCTACCTTCCTGTAAAAAGACGTTGCCCGATCATCTGCAAAGGCGCACAGCAAGCATCAAGTGGTGATGACCTAGCTGGTTGGATAAGGCTGCAAAGGGCGTGGCTGGTAAGCGGCTCAACCGCTCGAGCTGAATCAAGCTTGCCAGCTTTGCCACTCTATCTGCCCCTGTGCTACTGCCGGCAGTCCTGCTGTAGGCGTGTGGTCTCGCGCGCAACTCGTGCACGCGGTTGTGTTGTGATGTGACAACAAATGCAAAGCGACCTCCATGTTGCTGAGCGCGTGCTGGCCCTTCCTCACATACCTGCGCAGGGCACAGGCAGATATGCAGTGCGCAGCGCACAGGCAAATATGCCGGACGGACACATGGGTGCGAGATCGGCGGCTGCAGAACATATGGCTGGTCACATTCATGGCTGAACGGGTTGGGCGGCAACAGGCTGTGGCTAGCTCGGTGCACGGCGGTGTGCGTGGGTGAGCAGGATGTGGCTAGCTTGGTGCATGGCGGTGTGCGTAGAAGGCGGTGTGGGTGTATGGCGCTGTGAGTGGGGTTGGACACGGACTGGCCATCGGGGGTGACGTCGGCGTAGCGCGATAGCAGAGAAGTGCGAGCCACACGGAACTAACACACAAATAGACAAGCACGCATACATACATACATACATACATACATACATGCATACACTTACATACACTTACATACACATATTCATGCATACATACATACCTGGACATGGATGCATACATGCAGATATACATGCATCCACCATACATAAATATATGCATACATGGCGTACACGTACAAGGTACGTAAAGACGTACACGCACAAGGTACGTAAAGACGTACACGTACAAGGTACACGTACATGTACATGTTCATGTGTGTGTATATGTATGTATGCATGCATGTATGTATGTATGTATGTATGTATGTATGCATGCATGTATGTATGTATGTATGTATGTATGTATGTATGTATGTATGTATGTATATATCTATGTATGGTACGTGATAGGGTTTGGATTTCTTGTCAAAACTGTGCATTTGCAACGTTTGTACTATGTTTAGGTCACAGAAGGATAATCCGAAGGGGGGTGCTGAAAGAGCTTGCGGCTTGAGCAAAAGCGATGCATGGCAAGGGGACGACCAGCGAGGCTACGAGGTCAGAAGACAAGACAAGCACACCTGTGTAAACTTGATCCAGGCGTTGTCCAGGTCGTTTCCGATTGTCTTGGGCCCCATGTCGCCCACCTCCAGCCCCGCGCCCAGCCTGCAGCGACCAGGCACAACTCCCGCTCCCAGCTCTCCACAACAGGGTGGCCACGACCAACAAGTTGTGCGCTCAAGTGCATGGGCAGCTTCGCGGCGAGAGGCCGCGTGGCGACTGCGGGCGCGGCGTGCTGTTGGTGTGTGGGGAAAGAGCGCGGGGCGGACCTGCCCTGCGCGTCGCGCATGCGCACCAACAGCGCGTGCGGACCGTGGCTCTTGCCGCCAACCTAGACACACACACAACAGAGCACACACTCATCACACACACATACACACACACACACACACACACATATACATATATATATATATATACATATATATATACATATATATATGTATATATATATATATATATATATCTGCAGGCAGGGAACACACACAAGCATGTCACAGCAGCCAGATCTAGCTAGCTTGCACAGCACACCAGCACTCAGCTGGCACAGTTTGCCGACACCGCCGTGCAGCGCGCCAACACGCACAGCAGCCTTCACTGCACAATGATTCAACGCGCCACCACACAGCAGACTTCCCCAAGGGCCGGGATGTATAGATGTCTGAGCTGGGCCAGTATGGAGGAAGGTATCAGTGCGATGTAGTGCAGAGCTGCGGCATGTTTGTTTTCTAGCAGGTGAAGGGAGGGATTGGAGGGGTTTTGTGTGTGTGTGATTGGGGGGGGGGGGGGGGGGGTTGACCAAGAGCGTAGCCACCACCACCATTTGATCGGCCGTGAGACCTACCCGGCCGCACACACCCACGAGGACATCATGTCAGCGAGTGACGACGATAACAACGAAAAGAACCATGTAGCGTGTCAGCAGCATGGGTGCAGCGCAAACCTTGCGAGATCCAGTTCTTGCAGGCGCCGTGGTTGGGCGAATTCAACACGAACTGCGGACACATGGTCGGGCGAGTTCAACACGAACTGCGCTTACGGCGCGCAGGTGCGGCCGCGTGCAGCAAGGCGGCACACAAGACCAGCGAACAGGCCGACCCACGCCAACGAGCAGGTGAGACAAGACAGGACCGGAGCAGACAAGATAACAAGATGACGGCTCAAAGGTTGAGGCAAGCGAGCGGACAAGACTGCAAAGTGAGAGATAGTGCACATGCATGTAAGCACAACGGCACCACGAGTAGCCAAATGCGTTTTTTGTACAACTTTTGACTGGTTGCCATGTCAACAAAAGAAAAATTCAGCTACATATTGTCTGTCTTGGTTGCAAGGGAGGGCGTTGAAGCTGTAGATGTGGATGAAGGAGAGGGGGCGCACCTCTTGCGTGGAGGGCTCATACGTAGCCGTCACCTGCGCAGAGGTCAGGCCAACCACGAGCCCGCAGACCGTCACAACAGCACCACGTGAGCTCAGCAGGCCAGGGCAACACGCATACTCAGACAGCAGCAGCACGTGAGCTTAGCAGGCCAGGGCAATACGCACACGCAGACCGCCACAGCATGTGCTAGCTCAGCAACGGCCGCCCACGGCCCATGCCGGGCATGAAAGGCCAATCAAACATGCCAAGAGTGTAACCGAACTCGCCACAAGAAGGACAAGAAGAAGAAGGACAAGAAGAAGAAGAAGAAGAAGAAGAAGAAGAAGAAGAAGAAGAAGAAGAAGAAGAAGAAGAAGAAGAAGAAGAAGAAGAAGAAGAAGAAGAAGAAGAAGAAGAAAAAGAAGAAAAAGAAAAAGAAGAAGAAAAAGAAGACGAAGAAGAAGACAAAGAAGAAGACGAACAAGAAGAAGAAGAAGAAGAAGAAGAAGAAGAAGAAGAAGAAGAAGAAGAAGAAGAAGAAGAAGAAGAAGAAGAAGAAGAAGAAGAGGGAGGAGGAGGAGGAGGAGGAGGGAGGAGGAGGAGGAGGAGGGAGGAGGAGGAGGAGCAGCAGCAGCAGGAAAAGGAGGAGCAGGAAGGCTGTCGTAAGCTTGGGTGTGGGAGCAGGAGAGGCGACCTCTGCCAGCATGCCGCTGTTGACGCCGGCGAAGCGCTCTGTCAGCCCGAAACAGCCCAGCTGGCCCTGCAGCAAACCACCACAACCCAACACACACACACACGCACACACACACACACACACACACACACTCAACACACACACACACAACACACACACACACACACACAGATACACAGATACACACACACACACACACACACACACACATACACACACGCATAGATACACACAAATACATGAACACACACACAATCACACACCATACGTGGCCTGTTCTGCCTGTCCCTCGTCCACACTGCTCTGCCCTCTGCCTTGCCCCACATCCAAACTTTCCTCTCTGCCTGGACTTGCTTGGCTCGCTGAGCTCTCGCCTCTTGTGCTGAGTGTAGGCATGGAAACAAGAGGCAAGACACAGGTGGAAAGGGGAAGGGGGGGGGGGGGGGGGCAGGTGTGACCTCGGTCTGGAAACGCTTCAAGAGTGCCACCTGCTCCTGCAGCACACACCCACACACGTCTTGCTTGCACGCCACCACCCCACCACCAGCCAGCAGTCCATACTTTGGATCTAGCATCTATACTTTGATACAAGTTCAAACATTCTGAGACGTGCTCTAGTTGATTGGCTTGGGACTTGGATGGACTAAGGAGGACGCACAGTGATGTGCACTGGCGTGGACGTGAAGTGGCTTACAGCACTGCACAGTGATCTGCAGGACGTGAACTCGCTAGCATGCATTGCACAGTGATTGATGAGTGGACGTGTTTTCGCTAGAATGCACTGCACAGTGATGGATTAGCGTGGACGTGAGCCCGCTAGCATGCGCTGTGCCACAGTCTGCTGTTAGAGAGAGAGGGGGGGGGGGGGGGGGGGGGGGGGGGGGGGGGGGGGGGGAGGGAGGGAGGGAGGGAGCGGACGTCGTTTCCAACGGCGAGGACGGTTCCGTAGCACAGGTTGTAGTGCACCTAGCGCAGCCAGCACAGTAGCACAGGTTGTAGTGCATCTAGCGCAGCCAGCACACAGCGCACACACACAACTCCTGCCGCACGCAGCTTGGCGTGATTTGTGCGTGTGTGTGTGTATGTGTGTGTGTGTGTTGGACCGTGAAGCGTATCCAGTGTCCGGGGCCCAGCTTGATGGCGTGCTGCACACACCACCGCCGCCAGATGCAGCCACCAGCACACATGCAGATATGCAGCCACCAGCACAACATACGCAGCCACCAGGACCACACACGCAGCCACAGCACAATGCAGGCAGCGAGCACAACCAGAATGCAGCCACCAGCACCAGAGATGCAGCACCACCAGGTTATGCATGCAGCCAGCCTTCAGTGTGCAATCTTCTTGCTTGCGTGTACGACGCTACGAGCTGTGGCGACAGCCCCCTCTCATTGTCTGTACATGTGTGCGTGCGCTGTGTGTGTGTGTGTGTATGTGTACCTCGGCCAGGATGCGGTGTGCTTTGAAGAAGCGCGCGGGTCGTTCGCGCAGGTCGGTGTGCGTCAACAAACCGCTCTTCACGATGGCCCTGCACACCCGCGCAACAGGCCGCCACTGCCGCCACGTGCGAAGAGAGAGAGAGAGAGAGAGAGAGAGAGATAGAGAGAGAGAGATAGAGAGAGAGAGAGAGATAGAGAGAGAGATGTGGGGGGGGGGGGGGGGGGGGGGGGGGGGGGGGGGGGCCGTGGAATGACCGAAGCGCGTTTGCGCCGTGCGTGTAGTCCTGGTCAGGCTTGAGCACCTGGTAGAGCAGCGCCTTGAAGCGCGCCGTCCACTCCGCCTCCTCTTGCTCTTGCGACATGTGTGTGGGCAGCAGCAGCTGCTAGACACGCAACAGACAAGCCAGCGCACACGTGCAGCAAGGCAAACACACCGCAAACAAGCAAAACAACTGTGTAAGACAATATACGTCAAGACGTTGTGCTTTATGTGCACCAAGCAAGGCAGGTATTCTAATGTACACACATGGAGAGAAGTGTGCGTGTGCACGTGCCGATGTTCTGTGCATGCGCAGGTATGTATAATGTAGTATGCATGTGTGTATGTGTGTGTGTGTATGTATGTATGTATGTATGTATGTATATGTATGTATGTATGTATGCATATGTATGCATGGATGCATGCTTGCATGTCATGTATGTATGTATGTATGTATGTATGCATCGACGACGACGACAAAAGACGACAAACGACGACAAACGACGACGACGAGAGGAATTTAAAAAAAAAAGGAAAGAAGAAAGAAGAAGAAGAAGAAGAAGAAGAAGAAGAAGAAGAAGAAGAAGAAGAAGAAGAAGAAGAAGAAGAAGAAGAAGAAGAAGAAGAAGAAGAAGAAGAAGAAGAAGAAGAAGAAGAAGAAGAAGAAGAAGAAGAAGAAGAAGAAGAAGAAGAATCAGGCCTGCAACGCCGGACTAGAAATATATTGATAACTTCAACCCCCGAGGAGGAGGAGTTTATTCCTCTTCTTCTTCTTCTTCTTCTTCTTCTTCTTCTTCTTCTGCTGCTGCTGCTGCTGCTGCTGCTGCTGCTGCTTCTTGCTGCTTCTTGCTGCTTCTTCCTTCCTCCTCCTTCCTCCTTCCCTCCCTTCCTTCCTCCCTCCCTTCCTTCATTCCTCCTTCCTTCCTTCCTTCTTCCCTTCTTTTCTTCTTTTCTTCTTTTCTTCTTTTCTTCTTTTCTTCTTTTCTTCTTTCTTTCTTTCTTTCTTTCTTCTTTCTTCTTTCTTCTTTCTTCTTTCTTCTTTCTTCTTCTTCTTCTTCTTCTTTCTTTCTTTCTTTCTTTCTTTCTCTCTTTAAGGGTATCTGTTTTTTCTTATTCAGCTAACGGGAAAAACGATAAAAATAACCCGATAATGATGCAGAGTTTGCTATCATAACCGCGTTAAATTTATGTTTTATCTTCTTCTTTTTCTTCTTCTTTAATGAAAGCGAAATTGTACAGAACTTAATCAGAAATCGAGCGAGAAATGAAATATAAACTAGATATGATAGAGGAAACAAAAATGGGAAAATAAACATAAATGTAAATATGAGGGGAGAAATAGAGGGGAAAATATAAGAGGAAAACTAGATATGATAAGGATACAGAAAAGGCAGGAAAAGGGGAAAATCAGAGGAAAAACTAAGAGCTAAAGAAAAGGAAAAGAGGGGGGGGGGGAAAGACTAAATATGATAGGGAAACAAGAAACAGACTTCTTCTCTTCTTCTTCTCAGTTATTCCTCTTCCTCTTCCTCATCCTCTTTACACGAAAAGTTTCCTTTTAGTGAGGACAGTTTGTTTTCGTAATTCATGCTTGTCCCTTATTCTTTTTGTCAGGAAATTATTCGATGGTTTCCAGGAAGGGTCACAGGAGTTGTAACTCGTGCTTACAAAATTAAAAGCTTACCGGTAGCCGGTGGTCAAACCGTTTTTGAATGCCGTTATTTCAAGTGCGGATGGCGCTTTTTTCTCATTCTTTTTTTGACCTTTTCTTTTTCCCTTTCTTTCCTTAATCTGTGTCTGTCTGTGTGTCTGTGTGTCTGTCTGTGTGTCTGTGTATCTGTGTATCTGTGTGTCTGTGTCTGTCTGTCTGTCTTCTGTTCTGTCTTTCTGTCTGTTCTGTTCTGTCTGTCTGTTCTATCTGTTCTGTCTGACTCTTGTCTCTGTCTGTGTCCGTCTGTGTCTGTCTGTGTCTGTCTGTCTGTCTGTGTCTGTCTGTCTGCTGCTTGAGAGAGGTAATTCCACTTTTTCCTTAGCAGGTTGTCTGTCTGTCTCTGTGAGGTGATACCATTTTTTCCTATTAGGATATTGGGAGTCAATCTGTTTGTCTGTCTGTCTGTCTTTTTTTTTTTTACCACTTAGAATTTTAATCATTAGTCTGTTGAACTTGTAGTAAACTCAAAAATAAAATGAGACAGAGAAGAAAGGAGAAAAAACAGAGGTAAAATATAGGCTAATCAAAACAAAAGCAATAGCAAAGAAAACAAACAGACGCAGGCAAACAAGCAAAGAGCAGGAGGAGACATAAGAGGAAAGGATGAAAACATGCGAAGGCTCAAATAGTAGAAGATCGATATATCGCAGGTAAGAAGCTGGTCATATAATGGTCTAAATGCCCGAAGCGTTTAGTTGCTTTTTTTTTTTTTTTTTTTTTTTTTTTTTTTTTTTTTTTTTTTTTTTTTTTTTTTTTTTTTTTTCCTCGATTCTGTTTATTCTTTCTTGTTCTATTTTTCTCCCAACACACACACACTTACAGAGAGAGAGAGAGAGATTACATACATAGATACGATACATACAGACCATCACGGCGACGGGGTCGGTTGCGCTGATGTCATCAAATCCATTTTTTTGTTATGCAGTAACATTGTGTGTATGTATGTATGTGTATGTATGTATGTGTATGTATGTATGTGTATGTATGTATGTATGTATGTATGTATGTATGTATGTCATGTATGTATGTATGTATGTATGTATGGACACTTACTTTTGAAAAATTTTGCCGAAACAATCTTTGTGGTTTGTGTGTAAGTGTGTGTGTGTGTGTGTGAGAGAGAGAGAGAGAGAGAGATCGAGAGAAAGAGGAAGAGAAAGAAAGAGAAGAGAGAGAGAGAGATGAGAGAGAGGGAGAGATGAGAGAGAGAGAGGAAGAGAAAGAAAGAGAGAGAGAGGAAGAGAAAGAGGAAGAGAAAGAGAGAGAAGTGATTGAGAGAGAGAGAGAGAGAGAGAGAGAGAGAGAGAGAGAGAGAGAGATTGAGAGAGAGAGAGAGGGAGGGAGAGAGAGAGAGAGAAAGAAAGAGAGAGAGAGAGAGAGATGAATAGAGATAAGGCAGCGAACATAATTCATAACTCGGTAATTTTACAGCAATCATCGATCGGCAAGTCATGGACCATCTCACCAATCACTGCAACCTATCTCGCTTTCAATAAATGAATGGTGTTCGACCGCACTCGAACGCAATCCTGCTTATCGATCATAAGTCGAAGAAAAAACAAAAGGCCAAAGCTGTAGCACTCGCGGTATATGTAGACCCCTTGAAGGCCTATGATACGGTAAAGCACTATAAGCTCCTCGCGAAACTGTGATTCAAACACCGCTTCTCGCAGAATACGGTGCAGTACTTAAGGGTGCGGAGGGTTTTGAATAACGACCGGCCGGTCCTTAAAATTTTGACAAATTTCTTCGTATTTTGCGTATGATGTTTTTGCTTTTTTATTTTGACTATCTGCCTGCGCTCGCCTGAGCACCAAATTTTGTGGGTATATTCGCGGTTGAATTCCCTTTTGCCTGTCCAAATGCCAATTGCATCTTCCTGCTTCTTCCCATTGAATGGCATTGATATAGCTTTGAAAAAAACCAGGATTATCCTGGATAGGTTTTCAGAAATCTTTTCAAATTTCAGACAAATCAGCCACAGTGTGCCATAAAGCCATCCGCACCCTCCGCCCCCCCCCCCCCCCCCCCCAAACCGTTCGTCACTGCTCAGATGCGGCCGGTAGCATGACGGAGGGCGCCAATCGCGCGGGCCGCTTGCAGGTCGAACTGCCCGCCTACGAGTACATGCCCTTGGACAAGCGGGTCCGCCACTCCCGTCTGCGACTGCTCCTGTGTGTATGCGCGTGCTGCTCGATCGGCCCTGTGTTGCCGTCGCTGCAGGCGGACCTAGGCCATCTTCTTGAGGAACATGCGCTCGTGTGTTTGCAGGCCGGCGGGAGCGAGAGTCCTGCACAGCAGGTGCCCGCCCGCCTGCCAGCATCCCTCTCGCTTGCTTGTTGACACATTCCGCTTGACTTTTCAGTCCGCCATGTTGCGCGCTCAGTGTCTCATGCATCTGTGTTTGTTTGTCGGGGGTTTCGGCGCTGCAGCAAGCCTCGGCCTCGCCGCGGTCAGTTGCACCGCACACGCCCCGCCGCCTCGCTCGCAGTTAGACATGAGCTAGGCTTGATGAGGTTAGCTGCAGTCAGAGGGTCCCCACGCCTGCCGCCGACCCCAGACCGTGCTGGCTAGATGCCCCTGTATGCGAAGATGCACACGGCTAAAGCGATCGAGAAAGGCCCCCCCCCCCCCCCCCCCCCCCTCTTCCCAGCGCCCTGCCCCGCGCGACAAAAAAAGCTAAAACAACAGGAAGGAGCCCATCTGCGATCTCTCAGCCTGCGCTTGCAGCCGTGTTTGTGTGCAGCAGCGAGATGGCGGGAGAGGAGCGGCGCAGGATTACTGCACATGTGCGGCGGCTGTGTGCTGCAGGAGCAGTGTGCGCGATGTGGCGCGCGGTTGGCGGCGACTGCTGGTGCTGGCCACTCTGATGGCCGCGCTCTGCTGGTCTCTGCCAACAACACTGCCCCTGCACGCTCTTCCTCATAATTGTTTCTGTCTCAGCTTCAAATGTGTTATTGCCTTACCTCGGCCTCCTTCATCTTTCCCATAGTGCATTTCATGTCCATCCGTCGTCTGTATCTTTTTTGAATACTGGTTTCGTCTTCCCTAAGTTATCTGTATCGAACATTTAAAGAGATTTTTTCAAACTGATTTTCTCTCATTGCAAGTGCATGCTTTATTATCTCAAGATGCCAGTTGACGGCAATGCATGGTTGTGGCATGTTCGACTGTGGCCTATCTCGTGTGCGCAGAGAAGAGAGACAAGTCGTTGTGGAGCGTTGCCTATCCAGAGCGTGTTGTGCGTGCGTGCAGGACGGGCTACGTGTCCAGCCACCCGCTCTTTGCCACAGGCGTGCCCACAGGTCTCGGCCGCGCTGCGTGCGGCTTGTATGTGCAGCCGTCATCATCATGGCCTGTGCGTGTGCGGCCAGACCCCGCGCTGACGGGCCGCGCCTGTCTGGGTCAGTGCGCCCAGCAACCCGCGCCCTATGGTCGCTTGTCCTTGCTGTGCTTTCTGCTGCCACGCCGCTGCTGTTCTTGCTCTGTGCGAAAACGCGCTGCCCCGCATGGCCGGTTGCGGCTGTGTGCTGCTGCAGGCTGGTGCAACCCAAAGGACCTCAGCGGTCCCCTCCTGTCCTGGCTGGCTGCCCTTCACCCTCCTGTTGCAGTCCACTCCCTCCCTGCTTTCCACGTGCCCTTCCCGTGTGGCCCTTGCTCTTGTCCTGCACGGCCTTCGGTTTGGTCTGCGTGTCTGGTCGGCGTGTCCGTTCTCGTCTGAACGGCACGCTGCGTGTTGGCTGCATGACGGCGCTGTGGGTGCGGGGTGTGGCAAGGGCAAGCCACCTCCGGCACCGCTCTCTGCGCGGGGCACGCGGGGGCGACTGGGCATGTCGCAGTGTGGTGTTCATGTGGCAGCGCTCGGGGATGGTGGCCTGCGCTGCATACAGATCGCTGACCAGAGCCGCGCTTGTGCTGTATGTATGTATGTATGTGTGAGTATGTGTGTGTGTGTGTGTGTGTTTGTTTGCGTGCGTGTATGTATGAGGCATAAATCGCTGACCAGGGTTGCATAGCGAGCAAAGCATCGATCTTGTGTGCGGCGTGGGTGCAAGGCATTTAGATTGCTGTTATGTGTGATGTGTGCGCGGTGCGTAGTTAGGCGTTGTGTGATGTCCATGTATATGTGTGTTGATGTGTACAATAGACCGCTGGCCAGAGATGGGCGGCAGTGTCGCGTGCGCCTGTCAAGGCACGCAGCAGCGCATGCACGCATTCATACCTACCTCTACCGCCTGCCAAGGCACGCAGCAGCGCATGCACGCATTCATACCTACCTCTACCAGTGTGGCGTGCGCCTGCCAAGGCACGCAGCAGCGCATGCACGCATTCATACCTACCTCTACCAGTGTCGCGTGCGCCTGCCAAGGCACGCAGCAGCAAGTGCATGCAGCAATACCTACCTCTTTCCCTTTCTCTCTGTATATTTGCATGTATAATATACTATACATATATTTGATGTACATTCTTTCTCTCTTTTATATATGTTTCTTTCATGGACGAGACGTATATCTGATGTACGTTGAATGTGTATTTTTGTATGTATGATGTATGTGTATATATATATATATATATATATATATGCGTATGTATGCGTGCATGCATGCAGCTATGCATGCCTGCATGTATGCATTTATGATTGGATGTATTAAACATAACCGGCTGTAAGATTGCTCATCTTGGGTCGCTGTTCTATCTGAGTACACATTTGCAAGGATGTCCCTTTTGCCCTTGGTGTCTGCCCTTTCATCTATGGCAATGTGCGCTGTGTCTGTACGACCGCCCACTGTGTGTCGCTGTGTCTTTGTGCTTTGGTGTGTGTGCAGGTATGTGTGTGTTTGAATTGTGGTGTGTATGCATGCCACCATGGTGTGTTTTTGTATCTTTGTGTGTGCATGTCGTTGTCTGGTGTTGCGGTGTGTGTGTGTGTGTGTGTGTGTGTGTGGCAGCGGGTTGCGGCTGCTCGTCCGCTTCAGAAACCTGCCCCGACTTCTGCACAGCCGTCTCTCTCCCCCCCCCCCCCTCCCTCTCTTTACTCTCTCTCTCTCTCTCTCTCTCGCGCGCGCGCTCTCTTGCTCTTGCGCTCTCTTTTCTTCTTCTTCTTCTTCTTCTTCTTCTTCGTCTTCGTCTTCGTCTTCTTCTTCTTCTTCTTCTTCTTCTTCTTGTTTTGTTGTCGTGTTGTCGTTGAAGATGGCAGTTACAGTGGCAGCTGTGTTATTTATTGCTGTCATGTGTGGCATACAATTTGTGTGTGTGTTTGTGTTTGTGTGTTTGTGCAGCCGCACTCCTCTTTCTATTTCCTCAGCAGTCCTGACAGCATTTCCCCAATCCGTAGCACCCCCAAGCAACAGAACCCCCCCCCCCCCCCCCCCGGGCCCCCCCCAACACTCACATATCCTTTTTGCCTCGCCCGCCCTCTCACAGCTGTTTCGCCTCCTCTGCGCTGTTGCTCACACTTGTCTAAACCTACCTTGCCTCGCATCCGTCTTGCCTCTTCTGCTATGCCAAGCTCTACGTCACTCCTCTGCCTCACACTCACAGCTGTCTCACCTCCTCCCGCTCACAGCGAGCTTACCTCCTCTGCATTCACACTCCAAGCTGTCTCACCTCCCCTACCCTCCCACTCACAGTCTTACTCCTCTGCCGTCACACTCACAGCTGCCTTACCTGCCCTCCCGCTCACCGCTATCTCACCTCCTCTGCTCTTACGCTCACAGCTCTCACACGTCCTCTCCAATTCCACTCACGACTGTGTTGTCGACGCAGCACACACAATCATACACAACAATCACACACATACACACACATACAAACAACATATGCATTTTTGATATACGTATCCATATTCATACACATTACATGTATACGTGTGGCAACAGTGTCGAGTGGCCAGTACAACACTTACAGGTACACCCACCCACCCACCCCACCCACCCACCCACCCACCCCACCCACCCACCCACCCACACACACACACACACACACACACACACACACACACACATACACTCACACACACACACACAAACACACACATTGGCACGCGCACACGCACACACACGTATGCATGTCACGCACATGCACGACGCAGAGTCACATACGCAACGTATAAACATACTTGAATAGATGTTTACGTACGTAGGTGCATACATACATACATACATACATGCATACATACATACATACAGACATGGGGAAGAGAGGGGGGCAAAGGGGGGGGGGGGGGGGGCAGAAGCTGTGTGGTTCAATCTGTGCTACATGTGGATGGCGGTGCTACGGAAGGCATACTGAAGGTGTTGTGCGTGTGCGATGCTTCTATGGGTTTGCTTACTCCTGTGGTCATGTGCAGTTAGTTGGCACGCCCTCTTTGTCTCTCTGTCTGTCTGTCTGTCTGTCTCCCTCGCTCTCTCTCTCTCTCTCTCTCTTTCTCTCTCTCTCTCTCTCTCTCTCTCTCTCTCTCTGCAGTTCGTCGCAAGATTCTAGCGTGGTGATGGTCAGTGGCGCCTTCGCGGAGGTCCCGTGTCTGTCTGTTCTCTCTCTCTCTCTCTCTCTCTCTCTCTCTCTCTCTCTCTCTCTCTCTCTCTCTCTCTCTCTCTGCTCAGTTCGCTCTGCTGGCTGCCTGGGCAGGTGGTGTCGGTGCCCGGCGGCCTGGAAGCCTGTCTACAGGGCTGCCTCTACCGAAGTACCTCTCTGCCCTCGCGCCTGTTATCTCCCTCGTGCGTTGTGGCTGTCTTGTGGCGCTGCCCCCCCCCCCCCCCACCCCCCCCCCCCCCCTCCTCCCGGCCCGCCCGCCTGCCCCGCCCCCTCTCCCAAACCCCGGCCGCCGCGCCAGTAGACTGTGGCTGTGTTTTCCACTTTGCCGTGCCTGCAGGCTTATGTCGCGCTGACAGCGCTTGAGTTATCTTCCAGGCGGGAATCCCTCGGCAAAGCCTACCGCCAGGCGGAAGTTCTCGCGAGCAGCAAAGCTGATTTCGGAACGGAGTGTTTGCAGTGATGATTCCTTTATTGTATGATCCGAGCAGATCCTTCACTATATTTAGTGGTCACACTTGTGCTGAAGTATTACGCCTATTTATCTTCAATGTTTCATGGTGGTTGTAATGAAGGAAGGTCATTGTAGCCGCTCAAGTTTCGGAAAATCAACTTGGCTTCGTAAACCTTAAGTTCCTCCGTACGGAGCCTCAGGCGCCTTTGCCTCAGCTGATTTCAAACCAACCCTCCACCGCGGATGGGAACCTTCTCATCATGACTACTCTTTTATCTGATCATAGTGAGACTGACTGCTCTTTTATGTTTCATCATTTTTGATCAAGGACTCACTTACTATAAAATCAATCAGCCTTATATTAAGTATTGATTGAATCGTACTGTGAAAATATTATTAGGTATCCACTGGTATGATATTATCAAATGTCCCACTGCGGGTACGATATTGAATGTCCTCAGTGGTCCTCCGACAGTACCAACGGGCGTCACAGGCTTAGCCGCTATCTATAGACGTAGCTGAGTGATAAAAGCAACACAGGCTCGGCACGGCCGTGCTATCACTATAATCACTTAGTCGGACGATCACGGTGACCGGCGGCAATAATTCGGCCTGACTCAGCTGTCAGCCTGATGATTATCATCATGCCTGGTGACGACAGTCTGAGGCCGCACTTAAGCTGGCAGTGTTATGATCCGAGTGGACGGTGACACTGGGGAGTCTAACCTTCACGGTTGTTACCGTGAATAGTTACTTAATAATAACGGTAACAACTAACCTAACCACATGAAGACTGAGGAACTTGATGATACCTAACGTAGAGGGACTCTGTAATCGGACTCCAGGCTCCAAGCCAAGGATAAACAACAGTGACAGACCGGAACACAGCATCAGTTGGCAGATATGCCGAAATAATCGGGCCCCTCGAGCGTGCCCTCGTCAGTGTGTGCGAGAGATTTAGTTCATCACTGTTTCGCCACTGGTCATTGGACCTTTGAGATAGTAATTAAATGACTCCGGGCCCGGGGGGTTTTAATAAATATTCTTAAACATATGAGTCGATGAGCATGTGAATAAATCGGGGGGAAGATAGGCCGCCCGCTTTTCAAGCTGCAGTTTTATAGTTATGAATGTACTTTTTTTTTTATCTAAAAGTACATATATTGAACTTGATACTCCCCAACGCAAAATTCATGACTCTAGTAATGTGTCACACTGTGCCTGCACACTATGCACTGCCATTCAACTTTTTTGAAGACAACTTGGCACTGTCTGAGTGAAAATAATTTTATAAAAAAGAAACCGTGTGACTCGAACTTGCAGTGAACTCAATAAAAACTGTTTTCTAAAAATACGTCGGGGACAGGATAAAGTGGATGCTAACTTGCATGCTAAGTATGATGTATGCATCACCCCCCGGATAGCCGGTAAAAAGTACCCTTTTTCTGGTGTCAGGTGCACCTAGTTTTTTCCCATCAAGTTATTTTCAATATAGTTTGGCCGGATTTGACCTAATGCCATTTTAACCTTGGTCTGTTGCCGTTTTCTTTTCGGCTTCACTGAGCTAATATAACGAGACATCATTCTCTTTTGGGGATTTGTGTCTGGTTGTATTACCGACTTTTTATTGAGCTATCTTCGGGGATTGTAACATTGGAGTCACCAGCACAAGGCTGATTTCTTTTCTGGCTTGTTTTTGGAACAGCAGAAAGAAAAATTGGACAGACCTATCTCTTCTGAGTAGGTGTTCCAAAAAACAAATACTCCAGCACATCCCCACACAGCTCTTTTTGCAAAACTAGACGTCTAGGCGTTTGTGAGTAGGTGTCTCAGTACCCTCTCCACAGCCCGTATCTGTGTCCTCACAAGGAGGCCAGACACCAGACCTCGTAGCTGTTCTTTTGTTCTCTCTTGAGACAGAGACAGAGTAGGTCAACAGACGTACAAACAAACACTCACAGATACAAACAAACTTGAAGGACACGAGCGTAGTACTCTACCTTTCAAGTCTGTGCACTTTGTTGCCTCTCAAACCACACACATCAGAGTATTTTTGCAAATCTCTGACTGTCTTTCGACAATAGGTCTGAACAAGTGTCAGACGACAAGTCGACTTCTCAAGGAGTGCTTCTCTAGCCTCTTTGACATTATCTGTACATAGGTCCTCGTACCTCATAACAGATACAACAACAAAAAGAGAAAAAGAAAAGAGGAGTGGAGAAGGAGATCAAATTTTCAGAGAAAGTCGTACAGATTACTTCTTTCTCACAAAAAAAAAAAAAAAAAAAAAAAAAAAAAAAAAAAAAAAAACATAAGACATAGAGGTGAGACGCTCTCTCTCTATACTGTCTTTTCGTTTTTTCTCTCTATTCGTTCCTCATAGACGAACAGAGCAATTACGGGGTAGAAACAACTCTGTCTCGTCCGTATTCCTTCAGCGTCCATGTCTACTAGGTCTGAAGACTGGCAGGAAGGAGGGGGGGAGAGTGAGCGAACCCCAGGAAACGAAGAGGAGTTGGTTGACTCTCATGCAGAAGGAGGAGATCTGGCACCTTCCTTTGACACAGGAGGAGCAGAGAATCAATTTTTTACTGCGCCTTCCTTTGACACAGGAGGAGCAGAGGAAGTCGAGGAGGAGGAGAAGGGAGGAGAGGAAGCGAGGTTTGTGGCCGAATATGGCAAACTAAGTAAGAAGGAGTTTGAGGAGAAGAAAGGGAAGGATGAGGCCTATAAATGGCTATACATTCCCCAAGAAATGCGATGGGGACAACCCTTGAAGAAGGAGGACATCTGTTACCCTCTCCCAAGGCAAGCTCTGCCTCTGGCAGAATTCCTCAGAGACGACGGTGCACAGTTACAGGTGCAACATGTCTCATTTGGGGACAATATGTCTTTACTGGAGCTACTCGACCTCTCATGGACAGTGTTTGAGTGTGCTATACTCTTTGAGTACCAGACTGGAAAGACTGTGCTGCCATGGAACACAAGAGCACTGGCTAGGTTGCTCGATCCTGGTCAGGACATTGATTCAATAAAGAGAGTGGAAAAGGAGTTTAAGTTCAGGAATCCAAAAGGACAGATCAATGTCATGGATGTGTCTCTGAAACTTATGGAGGCCAAGTTAGTGGACCTGGGTAAACTCCAACACACCCAGTTTGGCAGGGACCTTCACCCGGCCCTGAGGGAAATAGAAGGCGAAGCTGGAGGGGTGACGAGGATGAAGAAGCTGCATGCGGCCTTGGTGAAGGATGACGCATGGAAGAGGTGGGTCTTCACGAAGGAGCATACGATCTTGGAGGGGACGGCCGCACCACCCCCCACCAATAAAGCGGGAGAGAAGGAGTTGGCGGAGAAGGCCTTGTTCCTTCGGAAGGCAGCTGAGATCCTGTCTTTTTTTCATCATGCCCAAGAGCTGTATATCAAAGAGCTAGCGGCTGAGAAAGAAAAGAAGGAGATGGAGGCAAAGATTGCATTAGCCAAGGCGGCGGGAACAAAGGGACCGAGATATTCCTCTGGATCTTATATGGCTCCCTCGGGCCGCTCCGCCCCGTCAGCCCACACAGCCCATTCGGCCCCTGCGACTAGCTCAGCGCCTACCACTGTCATTGTCAACAGTAATGACAAAAAGGACAGACAGGCTATCATACAGGCCTTCCAAAAATATACAACGTCCGATGCCACTGCTCTGACGCTGTATGCAGAGACAGCGAGTCAGAAGGACACGGATGCGAACCTTCGAGACAAGCTCAGAAGAATTGATGCTTGTATGAAGCAGCATCCAACGGACGAAACACAGGAGTATGAGGCGTTGTACACCTTGTTGGACCCATAAATCATCACACAAGGGTTTGATGTTGGGGAGTACAAGGCGATGAGAGCGGTAGAGGTGGCGGCTAGGAGAGCAGCCTCAGACCTGCAATGCACGGTGCCAGTTGCCGTCCTCTTGCAATACTTTAAAACTCATGGGTATCAGCACCTGTGCACTGGTACTTTGATTGGGTTTGAGATTTTTCAAGAGGTGAACGCAGGGCTGGGCATTGGCACGAGGTTGGCAGCGATCCTCACTGAGGTCAGCGCCAAGTACGGGCTCTTTTATAGCCGGAAATCTATCATTTTGTACTTCCTGAGTGCTTTGTGTACACGACACCCGAGCAAGCTCGCAAGGATCATACAGTCCTGTCCGACCTTCACGGCGGTGAAGACGGTGGATTTTTTAGAAACGAATATATACGAGAGGACTGTAGCGGCTACTCCGCCGGGCGACCTGTTCAAGGAGGTGCTCGACGCGTGTTCCGAATTGGACACGGCCACCGAGTCATTCTCCAGTGCCGCGACACAGGGGGTTGGAGGTGCTCAAGCAGCACATGCAACTCGAACGGCAGGTCTCAAGAGGGGGAGAGATGAGCCGACGCCGTGCTACCGCTATTTTTCATACATGGCGTGTAAGCATGAGGCACAGAAAGGAGTAGGCAATTGCCTCTTCAGCCACGACTCTCTTGATGATAGGCAGCGAAATCTTTTCCTTAGAGAGCTCGAAGGCATGAAAAAGACCATGCACGCCATGTACAAGAAGGAGTTGGAGGAGGGGAGGTGGAATGCGAATATGGTCTCGGATGCGGCCATCATTTACTTCCTTGACAGAATGAAGAGAAGGGAGAAGAGAGAGACATCGGGCCGATCAAAGGCGCCGACTAGAGGAGGAGGAGAGACGAGAGGATCGTCACGAGGGTCCCGAGGGACACCAAGAGGGGCGGCACCACGAGGACGAGGCTTTCGTGGAAGGGGAGGACGGACCCCAGCGCGCCCTCCCAGAGGACACGGATACTGGAATTATAGCACCAGTTCCAGCTCCAACTACCCCCAGCAAGCTTATACCGCTACGGAGGGGGGACGTCAAGACGAAGACACCGGCTCAGGTGAGCGTGTTGTCGTCGTAGACTGACGGGAGGAGAAGAGAGAGGAAAAGAAGAGAGAGAAGGAGATAAAAACTGTTCTTTTTAATCCGACAGTCACAGTTATGCCTACTGTTGATGAACAGGATACGAACGGTTCCGTTCCTCCCAGACGTGAAGGTGAAGGCACACAGCCTCACAAGCCTCAAGGTAAGCACTTGCTAGTTCATCCTTCGAGAGCTAATATGATAAATGATGCGAATAGGAAGGCGAAGAAGGCGATGGAGGAGAGGAAGCCGAAACCAAAGGCTAGGTCTCCTCCTACGAAGAAGCAGCGGACCGTACCCCCGCCAAAGGACTCAATAGTCTCTGCTATAGACACGAGTACACTCGGTGTACCAGACTCTGTCCAAAAGACACTCGAGATACCGGAAGCCCCGGAGACTCAAGAAGTTAAGTTGGCGGAAAAGGGGGGAGAACGAGAAGAGGACAAGGAACTTGAGCTTAGACTCAAAACCCTAGAACGAAAAATTCATGTGCTAGCGGCTAGTTTACATAGACCAGACGCGCTATGCTACACTGACCTCTTTTGTGAAACTTTACAAACCACATTAAAAGTTGGTAATGATACGATGGCGAATATTAATATTGTCGGCCAGAAGTTTTTGAATAGTCACCGGACATGGGTGGACAAAAACATTAGAAAAACAAAGGGGACCCTAAAAGGGGTAGGCAGCCGTACGGAAATTACGGGCATCGTCACATTAATTTTCAAATTGAAATCCGGTCGAGTATATCGTGCGGACCTCTATGTTGTCCCCGATTACCACGGTTCAATCCTGCTGTCGTATGACCAATTGGCTACGATGGGGGCTGTGATCGATTGCGCCGCACGGCGGGTGATTTATGGAGTGAAGAATGGAGAGGAGGAGGATATTAGTCCGATGACTGCTACTGACTCATACGAGGCTTTTGAGCTGAGTCTAGCAACGGAGAGGAAAAAGTTGGCCTTCGTACTGAAGCCTATGTACACCCCTATGTCACAGTGCCGGAGGAACTGACCTGGACCGACAATTGGGAGACGGAGATGCAGGCGTATACGGTTACGATTCCCGCATGGGACAGAAAGTCTATTGATGACTTAGTCGTAGCGCGTAATGAGGAGATAATATGTGTTGCGAAACAGTGCCCGTCGTTGGCCAGATTCGCAGAAGGTGGCGGGGCAGATGTCCATATTACTAATGGCTACTGTTACCATGCGAAGGTGTCAGATGAGAAGAGAGAGGCGTTTGTGCCAAGGAGGAAGGGGCGTATCCCCGATACTCCAGCGGATGATATTAAAACTTTTATCACGAACTTTTGGGGCGATGTGCCTACCTGGCCGCGTTCATTAACTGAAGTGAAAAAGTGTCTATGGACTCTATTTGAGAGTAACAAGCCGTATACTGTCATTCTGCCATACAATGAGAAGGCGATCTGGGCACAGGAGATAAGGGACCGGCTTATTGATCATCCTATACCTGTTCCTTCTCGCAAGCAACAGTTAGTGGTGGCTTGTCGACTCGGGTCTCGGGAGCAGAGCAGTGCATACAAGCAAAAGCTCAGAGCCCAGGACAAGTTGAAATTGATACCTCAAGCTTTCACATGCTTTGATGGTTTCTACACCCGTAAGGCTCCGATACAATACGCGAACCTTATTGATATGCTTGTCGGGCTGGGTCATGATGATGAGCCGGACACAGTCACGTATGAAAGAACGGGACTAGACGATTTGTCCGAGGAAGATTTGAGTTTGGAGGAGGACTTAGCGCCCCTCAAGGAGCATAAGAAGATGTCGGAGGAAGATTTCCAAGCGGCGGCGCGGAAAATTTTAGAAGAAGGAGTGGGTTCGGAGAGAGAGAAGGCGTTTTTCAAAGCTAAGATGGAGGCGTACAGAGAAATTTTCGACCCTCCTCGGGCAGGTGGTGTAAAGTCGGATGACTTCACTGCTGTCATTTACAAGATACCGGGTGCGGAGCCATCTCCGGCACCACGGAGGGCAAGTTTGAGCATACATGAGGCAAAAATAGCGGAGGGGAATGTGAGACAGTTGCTCGATGAGGACTTTATTGAGAGATCTACATCTCCAATTGTCTCTCAACCGAAAATCGTCCCTAAGCCAGGAGGAGAATGGCGCTTGACGATCAATTATGCCCGTGTGAATAAGGTGCTAGAGGAAGAGAGAAATCCTCTGCCGACCTTAGAAGAAGGCAGAAGGGTGCTGCGGAATGCTAAATTCTATTCGGTCATTGACCTTAAGAACGGCTTCTGGCAGATACCACTGGACGAGAAATCCAGATGGCTGACTGCATTCGTTGTGGGTATGGAAATATCCCAGTGGAAGGTGCTTCCAATGGGACTTAAACAGGCCCCGGGGCTCTTTCAGAAGGCGATGCAGAAGATGTTGAGCGGTCAATATGACGACCAGTCGGAGGATGGTTTTATGAGAAGGAGAGGACAGAAGGCGGGAGAATATGCATTTTGTTACATCGATGACATCATCGTATACTCTAACACAATGGAAGAGCATATCGATCACTTGTCAGATGTCTTCAGGCGCATCGGAGCTTTTGGCCTGAAATGCAACCTAAAGAAATGTCAGCTTGCCAGGACAAGTGTGACGTATTTGGGTTACGAGATTTCTCATAATAGGGTCTCGATATCGCGCGAAAAGAGGGAGGAGATCATGAGTAGACAGTTGCCAAAGAATCGCACGGAGTTACACTCTTTTCTTGCGATGGCACAGTACTACAGCCAGTTCATACCCGATTGGGGTGCAACTCGGGCTAAGCTGGAGAAGATGATTGATTTTGGAGACTTTGAGAAGTGGGATGAGGAGGCTTTGCAGGCGTTTAATATGCTCAAAGATCTCATTTACAAAGATCCCAAGGACGGCGGATTAGTACTTATGATGCCCGACTTTACGAAGCCGTTCGTAGTCGACACGGATGCATCTAAGTTTGCGATTGGCGCGGTGCTGCAACAGGAAGATGAGGAGAAAAAGTTGCGCCCGATCATGTTTATTAGTAGAAAGCTGTGTGCGGCGGAGCGAAATTACTGCACGCGACAGAGGGAGGCGTTGGCAATAGTATGGGCTCTCAAGAGGCTCAGAGAATACTTGTGGGGAGGACCTCTATTCACGGTTAGGACCGATCATCACAACCTTCTTTGGTTGATGAATCATGAACAAACCGGCCGTTTGGCGCGGTGGCAAGCTTTCTTGTCATGTTTCAATTTCACGATGGTCTACTTACCGGGAAAGCGAAACGTAGTCGCTGATAGCCTTTCCAGGCTAGAGTTTCAGTCGGAGGTGTCGGCTCTCGTATCATCAGTGGAGATGATGGACCTGTCCAAGGACAAGGTATACGAGGTGAGCCACATAGAGGCGATGCAGATGGCAAGAGGCGTTCGTTATGACCGCACGGGTCTACGATATAGTCCGCAAGGCCCGGAGCATGGCATATGCTGTGAGGCGCATGTTCTCGAAGACGCTGAGTGGTCTTATGAGGCATACGAGAACGCGAAGGCGAATATAAAAGAAGAGGAGGAGACGACTGAGGTCTGTACTGAACCTCCACAGGAAAATCGAAGCGAGCTTGATGAAGACCCGGAAAGGGTAGGAGTAAGGTTGGAGGACGGTACTATTCATATCGCCTCGCCTACCGCGTGGAGGCAGCAACAGGCGACGGATCCGGAGTTCAAGGAGCTCATAACGTTATACAAGAACCCTAATGAGCTTAAAAAGACTCCACAGATCAAAGATCAGATGAAGGAGATGGCGTGGAGAGATGGGCTATTGTGGTACAAGGGCCAGCATGGCAAATTTGCATCACAGCCTGACAAATGGACTCTCTGGGTACCAGAGAAGTTGAGGCGCTTTATATATGTCGCAGCCCATAACTGCCCCTTACTGGCACATCCGGGTCGACAAAGAACTCATTGGTTCATAGCGAGGCGATTTTGGTGGGAAGGGATGAAGGAGGAAATAGACAGGGAAGTGGACGCATGCATCCCATGCAAAACCACAAAGACACCGCTGAAGGCGAACTTTGGCCTGATCGGTACATTCCCGTTACACGCCGGGATGTTTGAATTTTTACACATCGATCATGTGGGACCTTTCCCCGAATCGGCAGAAGGGTACAGATACCTTCTTACCGCAATAGATCGAGCCACCAATTATGTCTAGGTTGTTCCTGTTAAGGACGCTGATTCTGAACGCGTGGAACGCGGCGGGCTTTGCCAGCAATTGCCTCAGGCTGTTAGAGCTGTTTTCGCGAGACTTGTGTGACCACAGCTACGACAACATTGACAAAAATCGCACGCACTGCAACGTGTACTCGTTCAAGTCGCTGTTCGGCCCGCTGCTGCTCAACTATACCACTGCGTTTGGCACCGGCACTGTCAGTAGGCGCTACCTGCCGGACTGCACGTACGCGGTCAACGCCGACGTGTACGATGACGCCAGCAACCTGGCGTGGTGCAACTTCACGCTCGTCATTGACAACACGCCGCCGGCCCTAGACTGTGCATCCGCGGCCGCGCGCGTGTCGCGCGGCGACGAAATCGCGGTGGACACAGGCAAGACAACTGCGGAGGCTCTGATCGATAGGATCGTCTCGAAGATCGGAGTGCCTAGAAAGATATGTTCTGATCGAGGTTCTGACTTTAATAATGAAGTCATCGACAGACTATCTAAGTACTACGGGATGAAATGGCAATATGTTACTGCCTATAACCCGAGAGCGAATGACAAGATCGAGCGGGTACTAGACCTCTCAAAGCCTCGCTTAAGATGTACTGTATGAAGAAGGAGAATCAGAGAGCCTGGGTGGAGGCAGCACCTTCATTTGCCTTTGCAATGAACTGTCTACCCTCATCGGCATTAGGAGGAGCCAGGAGCTCAGTCTCGCCATATCAATTGGTTTACGGCCGAGAGCCTAATATCCCAACCTCACTTCTGCATCCAAAAGACACTTGGGCAGATGAGGATGAGTTGTTCGGGATGAGACTAAGAGCGAAGATGGAGGCGGAACAAATAGTTGCGGCGCACAGGGAGGCGGAGCGCAGAAAGACTGACGCACAAGGAGTGCGACAAGCGCACTTAGATCAAGTCCGTTTCCAGGTTGGGGATATTGTACTCTTGTACCATCCTCAAGTCCCTAAGGGGGTTAGGTCTAAGCTGTTTACCCACTGGAAAGGACCATACCAGATCATGGAACAGATGGGACCTCTGAATTATAAGATCAGGGGTAGAGGGAAGGTGCAGATTGTGAATGTTCGAAGGCTGATCAAATATGACCCCTTCTTACTTGAGGATGAATCCGTTGAGGAGGCGTTGAAACGGATGAAGGAGGACTTCAAAGAGGTACCGCCTATACAGAAGGAGGATACCTTAGAGGAGGAGAATGCCTATCGGGCACCTGTCACGGAGAAGGAGGAGACCGAGAAGGAGAGTAAGGAAGACTCAAACCGCAAAAGCGCGGCGGGGACTCAGTCTAAAGCCCCCATAGTCCGCGGCGGTACGAAGGAGAAGTTCACGGAGGCGCAGAGGAGGAGAGCGCAAAACGATCTCATCTTCGACCAACCGAGGAAGGTGGCAAGGTCGACGCGAGCGACGGATGTCCATGGAGGAGGAGGGGAGAAGGACACTAACCCGAACGCGGGTAATGTGGACATTCGACATGTGCGATGGAAGGAAGGAGAGGCGATTGCGGCCATCAAGTGGGTCCGAGACGCTTTTTATCTGTTGAGACCGGCAGAATCTCATGTTGCCGATGACACTCTCTCAGATCTTTATCTCATGCGAGCTGTGGCGGTCCCGCAGACTACACTGGCAGCACGGACATCGAAGAGATCCTTAGCAGCAAAAACGATACAACCGGTACTCCATTTTTGGAGAAGCATGGACCCTGTTGAGGATCCAAAAGCTAGACAATATTTACCGGTGTACAAAGACGCGAAAAATCTCGAGACATGGGATGATACTATTACCCTTCGAGACAAAGACCACACTGCGTGGACTATTCAGTCACTGCCTAGAGGAGTGCTTGACATTCCTTTTGACTTATCTTTGGGCGCCATCCCTAACAAAATATGGGACATTCTGGAGGAGTCGAAGTTTGACTTGACTTTTGTTGGCGGCCCGCCACCTGGCAAAGGGGTTCGCGCAAGGCGACGAAGGCAGTAAGTGACATTTTTTTCTTTTATCACGCGTCGGACATTGAAAGCTGCATGTGGATTAATCTCATAGTGCCCATGTCAGATCATGTCTTATTAAAATGTTTTTATACCATTGTTGTTACTTGGCATTTTTATCGCAACATATGAGTGCGAGGGTCAATTGGCAAATGGATACGACACCGTATAAGGGGATCGCTTGTGAGTTTAGCGATGGTGTTCCTGGTACGACCCTGCTTCAAGTATCCAGGGTGATGTTCTCAAAAAATGTTCTCATAGTAGACATATTAAATTTTTTTCTTTGGATATACTTAATATCGTCATACCAGCACGGTCCGTCTCTACTTGTGTCGGCATATCGCATGGTCGGGCTCACTCACCCCGGCTTTGGATATAGTTATCAGGTCTGGCCCCCTAGTACTATATTAAGGTAACCGATTGAATACAAGGGTATGTTATTAAAAGACAATGTATTTACTGATCGGAAGTGTTTTTGGAGAAGGAGAAAAATTATAACGCTGCTTTTATTGCAATAGTAATACTATTTGTTCTTGACATACTGCCTCAGAATTAAGTTACGGGGGGGACAACAAGTGTGGAAGGAGAGTTTTTATTTACAAAAACGAGGCTGGAGATTTATAGTTGACTCGTGTCTGGCGTATGCGTTTTATATATCCACTGCACCGTCTATCCGTGGGTTAATGCACTTAGTTGCGACACCCCGTAGCGTTTGTGCAGAAAAGAAATCAGCAATTATATGACGAAAATATTGCATATTTCCGTCATAAAAACAGGAAGGGGTACTGTAGGCATCACCCCCCGGATAGCCGGTAAAAAGTACCCTTTTTCTGGTGTCAGGTGCACCTAGTTTTTTCCCATTATTTTCAATATAGTTTGGCCGGATTTGACCTAATGCCATTTTAACCTTGGTCTGTTGCCGTTTTCTTTTCGGCTTCACTGAGCTAATATAACGAGACATCATTCTCTTTTGGGGATTTGTGTCTGGTTGTATTACCGACTTTTTATTGAGCTATCTTCGGGGATTGTAACAATGAAAGTTTTGAAAATTGATGGGAGTAGCATGAAAACGAAAGACTTTAATGTATTTTAACTATTTCGAGCAAAAAGGTTTTTTTAAAAATTGAATTTCTAGCCGTTACAACTGTTTTTCGACCGTTGGTAGTAATTTCTTGGCTAAATAGTGGTTTTGGCTTGCCTGAGCTTGGTTTTTGTTTGTTTTTATGCTGTTTTACATCAAAATCAACTGAATTATATTTAATTTATCAAATGCTAATAATATTACTTCAAATTCAAATTCAAATTCAAATGTGCTTGAAAAATTTCAAGTTGATCACTGGTGGCAGTGACTACTTCCCACTCACTTGTACTAGCTATACATACTCACCGACTTCTTGAACTATGCATGAAATAATATTAATACTAGCTTGTTCAGCATATTTATAATGTTTTTGAAGCATAAAACCGGTGTGGAAGCTTATTAGACTTCAAGTTGAGTTTAAAAATTAAAATTGAAAAAAAAAGTGACTCTGTTTTACTCTAGTCACTGTGACACTCAGACTACACTAAGTCAGTTCAATTATTAAAAGTGTTTCCGTAAAATAATTATTAATAATATTTTCAAAATTCAGAATGAAAATTATATTAATAATATTTTCAAAATTCAGAATGAAAATTAGTTTATTTTAATAGTTTTGAAAAATAAACTGCCTAAAGCTTCACGTTCATGTCACGGTATTGGATATGAGTCCATCACAGCGCTAAAGGAACGTTCGCCCATCAATGATGGCGACATTTCTTTAGCCGGTGCGGTGTGTTTTTCTTTCTGTAGTCGTCAGACTCTCCGTCAGTTGAATCGTCACACGATCGACGTTCTTGTTTTGACCACGGTTTGTGATGGCTTTTGCGCTTTCCCTTCACTGGTGGCGGGGATGATGATCGTGACTGAGAAGCATCTCTCTCTTTCTTACGGTGCGATTGATGTTCTGATCCATGGCCACCACTTCACAAAATAAAGGAAATATAAACGTTGGCAAAAGGCGGGGGGGGGGGGGGGGTGGGGGACCTCTGATTCGGAGAGCTTCCAACTCAGCCTGAGCGGATTGGAGCTCTTTCTTCATCGCGGCATATTTCAACTTGTAAGACTCCTTCTCCTCGTTCGCCTTGTCCAATGCGTCGGTAAGTGACTTGGCACTAGCCTCAAGGTCAGCGTTGCTCTTTTCCAGTTTGCCCTTGCAATCTTCCAGTTCGCTGTGACCTTTCTTGAATTGAGCCAGTTCCTGCAACCTCACATATATGGGGTCAGTATGGGCCCAGCAAAACGTTACAAGACCTTACGCAACTTGGCGTTTTCTTTCTTGTTTCGTTCGCTGGCCTAAAAAATAAGTTTTCATGTGTAGTAAATAAAATTAATGAAAAGACGCGAGACCCGGTAGTTATTGTCATTGGCTGTCTTGGTGGCCATGGCAGACAACTCTTCCTTCAGTTTCGCCATTTTGGAATTGTAATCCTCCGAGGCCTGCTTCATGGCAGTCTCAAGCTCTGCTACCTTCTTTTGCGAAGCAGTAAGCTTGATTTCTGCTTGCAGTTTGAGCGCGCGTTGTCGCTTGTGCTCATCCTCCTCCGAGCGGAGCTTGCCCACCTCCAAGCTCAACTCATCGATAGTGCTCTTCGCTTTGACGAGCTCCGCTTTCACCTCCGTGTAATGTTGCAAATCGACGGTGTTCAGCGCATTGGCAGCTGGCTCAGGCTTTCGCTGTTGATCCCCCTCCTTCGCACGGTGTGGCAGCAGCTGAGCATCAGATCTCGCCAACAGCTTTCCAAGCTCGGTGACCACCAACTCACGACACCGTTCTTCTTTCTCAGTCAAAGGTAACACAGCATCCTCGTCGCTGTCCAAAAGCTTTTGAAACTCTTCTGGAACAACATCGTGCACCCACTGTAGAGCAACGAGTTACGCGGATGACACATGAGTTCAAGCGTGACGAGTTACGCCTGTACGAGAAAATAAAATGAACCAACGGCCTACCTTGCGAAATCCGTCTAACGATTCGCAACAGCTTAGCCTGAGGCCCAAGGTAGTGTCTGGACGTTTAAGCAACTCTGCCACACTTCCCTCCTTCACTGGAGACCTAATGAAATAAAGCCATGTGCCCGGAGTGACTTTTTTCCCGTTCAGGTAGCTTGTCTGGAGAAATTCCAGTCGATCTTTCCCTGCCTCGCCCTCCCTTATCTCCGCGCCTTCGTCGCAGAGTTCCCAAAGGCGGCGCTTGACTTCACCCCCCTCCCCTGGGCGGCCAGGGCGAAAAAGCTTCTCGTTGTCAGGGTTGCAGAACATCAACTACATTTCAAAATGCAAAGAGAAAAAAGAAAGTTGGATAGATGGATAGGTAGATAGATAGATAGATAGATAGACAGATAGACAGATAGATAGATAGATAGATAGATAGATAGATAGATAGATAGATAGATAGATAGATAGATAGATAGATAGATAGATAGACAGACAGATAGACAGACAGATAGATAGATAGATAGATAGATAGATAGATAGATAGATAGATAGATAGATAGATAGATAGATAGATAGATAGATAGATAGATAGATAGATAGATAGATAGTTGGTAGAGAGATAGAGATAGAGATAGACACAAGGGAAAATTGTTGACCTCCAGTTTGACTTCAGCAGCGCTTTGGTTCTTCACGTTGACGTTGAAAAAGGGTGACACGATTCCACAGAGCTCCTCCATCTGGTGTACAATACGGTCTTGTTCCTTGGACTTAATCTTCTTGAACCCGCCAGGAAAAAAAGTATTCTTCAGATTGAGCACAGGCAGTTCCTGTTGAATGCAGTCCTCTGCTGCCCGACGACGGAACGCATGATCCAATGCATGCTGTTCATTTGCCACGGTTCGCTCGGAACGATACGTGGCAGCGTCTGGTATACGTACTACAACAACAACAACAAACACGACGAAAGAAAATGAGTTTGAAAAGAAACAGAGAAACCTGGAGCTGATGTTGCGACATCTTGCTGCAGCTGCGCTGCTGCTCCCACAGCTTGCTGCGCTGCTTCTGTCACATTTCGCTGCGCTGTGTCCGCAGATGGTATTTGGGACATACTGTCGACTCTCGACTTGCTCTCAACTTCTTGAGATTGACTTTGGGGTTGCTTCGAAGCCAACCAACCCGCCCCCAAAAAAGGTTGGCAGCCCCAAGATAAAAAGTCAAACGACATTGTTTCAATTTCCTCTTGTTTTGCGGGATATTTGACCCGGAGCCGTTTCTGTTGCCAACCGGTTGGGACGGACTTTAGGGCGGGACCAAAAGTGGCCAATTTTGGGTGTGGCCAAGTCTTGGCGTCTGTTATGTTGATTTTTTTTCTGTTTGTCTTGTTTAAAATATGTGCTTCATGACCTTGTCATTTGCTTTTGCCGAAGGTTTTCTTTCAATTTCCCCCCCCCCCCCCCTTTTTTCCCCCCTCTGTTTCTCCTTCAGACCAGCCATGGTCAAAAGGACACACCGCACTTGGACAGACCGACAAGAAGCCAAAGCAAGATATGAAGCCAGGGTATGTTTTTGTTGTGGCATTTGTTTTGTTTCAGTGTTTTGCTTTGATTTTAATTCATTGTGTTGAATTTTTGTTGTGCTTTGCAGGCAAGGACAATGCTTGCCATGTTGTCCCCACAGGCTGCTGCCGACCTTTGTGGTTCCCATTTGGAGTCGTTGCCATCCTGTTCTCCTTCGCCTGCATACGTCGCCCAACGGTCACGGGAAATGAAGGCCGAGTGTTTAGTGCTTCATTCCGTCAGGGGGGATAGCCAAGAGGGTTTGATTGTGTCCTTTGAGGAAGAAAAAAAAAGCAATGTTCGACCGCCCACACATCTAACCAAAAAGATTTGTATAATTGATTTTTTGTTGGAATCCCCGGGCTCTGAGGTGTCCAGTCTTTTGGAGGCAGATTCAAAGTCGGTGCTCGTTGAGTTCGGTAAAGTGGGTTTCGCTATGTTTGTGCGAGTACTGGAAGATACGAAGGACCTTCCAAGTTTCACTCCTCTCTCGGTATCGCCGCAAGTTCGTGCAATTTTAGGAGAAGCTCAGGAATATTTCGAGCTGTCTGAAATTTCAGTTAAGCTACTTGGTGTTCGCAATCTGGCAGCATTGCGTGCTTTTCGTGGTAATACTTTCCTTACCACCTCTATTGACTTCGACAACGTGGCGCAGCAGATGGGGCTGGATGCGCTGGGGCTGGAGATTTATTTGTCAAAGTTTCACCCATCCCATGATAGGCATATTCGCAGCGGTGTTGAGTTCGTTGAGTATATCACCGAGAGTAAGGTTTACCATGATTATGCCAGCTTTTGTGTTTATTGGGGTCAGCTCCTGCCAGTAAGCCCCCCCCCCCTTCCTTTTCACAATATTACATACAACCATACATGACATTGCAACGTAATTTTTTTTTCTGTTTTGTTTTGTTTTGTTTTGTTTTTTGTTTTTTGTTTTTGTTTTTTTGTTTTTTTTTTGTTTTTTTTTTTTTTTGGCTAAAGGCCATTGCAGCAGCTAGCAAGAGCGGTGAAGTGTATGTTCATAATCGAAAGCAAAAGATGCGCAGAAATCAGGATCAGCTCGCTGTGGCTTTCGAAGCAGGGGAGGAGGGGGTTTGGAAGTGTGAGGGTTGCAATCCTCCAACTTTTCATGTGTCGCGAAAGGAGCATGTGTGCCAAGGCGAGAGGAGAGAGATTACCAAAGCAGGAAAGCCGAAGCCCCCACCTCAAGTGCAGTCATTTGATATAAGCCCAAACTTGGAGGACCAGCCAAAGCGCCTTCAAAGAAATTTGGTATTATTTGAAGAGGATCAGGCTATGCGGGCAAGGTTGTTTCTTGGTCAATTCCTTATCCGCCCACATTCAGAGCTGAAACGACTTGTACACCCGCCTTTGTGTGCTGAGTGGACTAGATTGCATAATCAGCACTGGATTGAATGTCGGCACAGTAAGGTGTGGGGAAAGTGCCCCACCTGCCGATCACACTCTCAGAAAACTATTCCGCTAGCTGAGTTGCAAGAGATAGACGGTAGGAGGGAGTTGGAGAGAGAAGAGGAGAAGGAGAAGAAGAAACTTGAAGCTGATATCAAGAACGCTGAGCATCATTTCAAAGCCAAAGAAAATATGACATGTTTTGATGATGACCTTGAGAAGGTTCGAACAAACCTTTCATATGTGCTCATGATCTTTGATTTTTCACGGATGAGCGTGGGCGGTGGCAAAACCCTAGATATCAACGATAGTATAGCTGTGATATTCTAAGGTGACGGGCTGGGTGGGCTGAAGCGAAAGTACATAGATACTCTTCCCCACCAAGAAGAAAAACAAGGAACTAATGACTTCTTCTTTTACAGGCAGTGGCAAAATGATATTTTGGAGAGAGTCATTAAGCTGTTGCCAGCCCCACGAAAATTAAAAGTTATTCAGTGGTCCGACGGGGGCCGCAAGCACTACAAAGATTTTAACTCGCGGAGGCTAGCATCATCCGTATTAAGCATCCTTGGGTCGAATATTTTGAGTGGAATTTCTGGGCTTCCAATCACGGTAAAAACCTGTGCGACTCACATGCGGGCAAGATTGCTCAAATGGTGGCGTACATGGCTTTTCACGAAGATTAGATTTGGGAAACTTCGAGAGATCTTGGTTGACTTATCAAAATCAAACTTTCAAACTCTGAACCTTTGTTTTTTGAGCAACCACTCAACAGAGATGAGAAATACCGTCACAGGGTGAAAGGTATTCCTGATCTCCGGAAATATCACTACTTTGAAGCCACTCTTACACCAGGGCTTCTCAACATCAAAACATTCGTGATCAGCCAGCTATAGCTTTTCGATTCACAGTACTATATTCAAAGGGCTTGACGGACAAATCAGGTTTTGTTGAATACTATCGGCGGCAGATCATTGAATTGGTGGCCTCCAGAGCTCGGGCTGCCACCGCAAGCTCCTCGGCCGATGCTGCCAACAGTTAGAGGTAGGAGAGGCAGGCCAAGGCAGGAACGCCCTTCACGTCGCCGTTAAATATTAAATCGATTCATTTTTTTTTCAATTTTAATTTCAATATGAATTTAATAAATTAATATTATTAAAATTCAAAATTATTCTTATTTTGATTTGAAAGTAACAAAAATCATATGTATTTCAATTCAACTTCCAAGTTAGTGATATTAATAATTATGACTTTCTCTTCAAGTTGCCACCACTGACTAACTTGAAATTTTTCAAATTTCAGTTGAATTTAAATTTGACTTTCATTAATTTAATTAGGATTTGATAAAATAAATATAGTGACATTTATTTCGATGTAAACCAGCACAACAATCAAGTGAGAACAAGCCGCTCATGATGAGTGGCACTGTCACAGTGACTAGAGTAAAGCAGAGTCACTCAACTTGAAGTCTAATAAGCTTCCACACCGGTTTTATGCTTCAAAAACATTATAAATATGCTGAACAAGCTAGTATTAATATTATTTCATGCATAGTTCAAGAAGTCGGTGAGTATGTATAGCTAGTACAAGTGAGTGGGAAGTAGTCACTGCCACCAGTGATCAACTTGAAATTTTTCAAGCACATTTGAATTTGAATTTGAATTTGAAGTAATATTATTAGCATTTGATAAATTAAATATAATTCAGCTGATTTTGATGTAAAACAGCATAAAAACAAACAAAAACCAAGCTCAGGCAAGCCAAAACCACTATTTAGCCAAGAAATTACTACCAACGGTCGAAAAAGAGTTGTAACGGCTAGAAATTCAATTTTTAAAAAAAACCTTTTTGTTCGAAATAGTTAAAATACATTAAAATCTTTCGTTTTCATGCTACTCCCATCAATTTTCAAAACTTTCATACTTATCATGCAAGTTAGCATCCACTTTATCTTGTCGGAAAAATTCAAGTTATTAATATGCTCGGAGGCTATCACATACTACAAGATCAGCTTCAAGTTCTGAAACACTGAGTTCTGGTTTATTAGAAACCTATCGTTCCCCCGATTTGACACAACTTTTGCTTGTTGTTCACGCCCGGGCCGGCCCCGCCTCACATTTTCAGTCAGCTGATCATTTTTATCTTCAGAAATAGTTATTTATTAACAGGGGTTTACCTGACCACGAGTGACCGTGCTCCCCTTTGCAAAGTTTGAGTACTAGGGCTGGTTTTGGAGTAGGGCGAGGGCTTGGTTTAGGGTAATGGCTATGGTCTCCAGGACTTGTGAGCTGTGCTCACGACGTAAGTTTCAAGTTGAGGCAAGCTTTTATGGAGGGAAAGCTGGTTTGATTTCAGTGGTAGCGAGTGTGTTTCAGCAGAATTGGAAATGGAGTAATACAGCCAGTCAGAAAATCATTGTAGATGTGGGGGGAAAAGGAAGTTGACAGAGCAAGTCCAAACGTCAAATATTATCTGTGGTAAAAAACCATTGTAAATAGGTTGGTAGGAGGTTATGAAGATTCTTCTAGGTTGGGTATAGGAGTAGTGGTATAGTTTCTCATGAATTATTAGTCCCCCCGGCTAGTTAGGCCGGGAGCCTGCAGGGCGGGTGGAAAGGAGAGAATAGGTAAGGTAATTATATGGTACGGTTAGATAGAGATAGGGCAATCGGCTATGTAGTCAGAGGTGCGGTGAGAGAGCGTTAGCTGCAGGAGCAAGCCTATAGGGCAATGTTGGAAGGGCGGGTAATAGGGCTCAGCTTGAATAGGTTGAAGAAAGTCCGCATGGGGAGGCAAGGAGAGCACCAGTGCTAGGGCAGTCGAGGTAAATAAGGTAATTGAGGGCTGGAGCAGGGGAGGGCTGTAACCAACTGAATCAACCGAACCACTAAATAGGGCAACGGCTTATATAGTCAGGGCGATGGGTTATATAGTCAGAAGTGCAGAGAGTGTTAGCTGCAGGAGCGGGGCTATAGATAGGGCAGTGAGTGGTTGGGAGGGCGGGTAACAGGGCATGAATGGGTTGAAGTAAGTCCGCATGGGGAGGCTAGGGGAGCACCTGTGCTAGGGCAGTAGAGGTGAATAAGCTAGAGCAGGGGGGCTATAACCAATTGAATCAAACGAGCCACCGAACCAATCGAATTAACGTAGCCAATCGAACCAATCGCACCAAACCGAAATAATCGAATTAGACGGACCAACTGGAACCAAACGAGCCCATGGAATCAACCAAACCAAATGAACAAACTACTGGAGCCAGTGAAGCCGATGTATGAAGTAATCGGTAGAGAGCAAGGGGCAAGAGCGCGGGGATCACATCTCCTCCATAACGAAACATAGCATATAGGGGGGTCCACGGGAAAAGAGAATGATGAGTGAACGAAGAACGAAGAAACCTAGAATTAATCCTTTAAGGAGGAAACAATGAGTGATGAGCGAAGAAGAGCTCTTTCAGGGGCAATGTTCTCTCCTGTGCATACACACATACACACACACACACATATACACACATACACACACACACACACCACACACTCACACGCAAACACATCAACACTCATCCACACACATACCCACATATTCACTACACATACGCACATATACATACACCCACATCCACACACACATACACATACACATATGTACACACCCACATACACGCATACATACCACACACACACACACACACGCACATACACATACCCATAGACATACACACACATACACACACACACACATACACACATACATACATACATACACACACACACACACAAACACACGCACACATACACACACCCATACACGTACGCATATAGACACACACATACACATACACATACACACACCCACATAGACACACACACACACACACACACATACACACATACACATACACATACACACACACACACACACAAACGCACACACACACACACACACACTAAGGAAGAAACGATGAGCGATGAGCGAAGAAGAGCTCTAGATCTGCCAGGCAATGTTCTCTCATTTGGAGCAGGAGAGCCAATCACGTCTCGCCCAGGGGCCAGTTCGGGTGGTTGCAGTAGTGGGACTCCAGGGCAATTTTGTAGTGGGACTCCAGGGCAATTTTCATCTCTGCTATGATTTCTCATAGTAGGCGGCCTGGTTATGCAGGCGTGTCGTATCCCGAACCCTGATCAGGGCAAGGATGCAGATTTAACTTTCAGAAATAGTCATTTACTAACAGGGGTTTACCGGACCACGAGTGACCGTGCTCATCCCTTTGCAAAGTTTGAGTACTAGAGCTGGTTTTTGAGTAGGGCAAGAGCTTGGTTTAGGGTCATGGCTATGGTCTCCAGGGCATGTGAGCTGTGCTCACGACGTAAGTTTTTGAGGCAAGCTTTTGTGGAGGGAAAGCTGGTTTGATTTCAGTGGTAGCGAGTGTGTTTCAGCAGAATTGGAAATGGAGTAATACAGCCAGTCGTCATGAAACCACTTGCGCGTCGCGCGCCCCATCCATCGCCGCTCCGAGTTCGAGCCAGAGCCGCTGTCCAGGTCGCTGTCGCTGCCCACCACATGCCCGTCGCGTTGGTCGTCGTCGTCAGAGCCAACTTGGTTCCCCGACTCCATAAAATAAATTTGCCCTTTCATTGGGCTCTTCCGACTGGACGCAGCCTTTCCTTTCGCCTTCTTTTTCTTGCTTCGGCGCTTTGAGCACTTCACCTTATCTATCTTCTTCTTCTCAACTAAAGGTTTAGGCGGGCTAAGTTTGTTTTGCTCCCCCATCCCTGGGGCTTCTTTCTCTCTCTCTCTCTCTCTCTCTCTCTTTCTTGATCTGTATGCAGCCCGCAAAACCGCCCTCTTAACAGACCATAAGCTACCTCTCGCAACAACACATTCTCACTCTCCATGTCATGAGTGCACACAAAACATTGCTGCTCACCTGACACTCGCCCCTCACATTGACGATAGATTATTCTCTCTTGTACTAACTTCACTTTTCCCATGTGGGCCTTCTCCTTGACCATGCCTGCTCTCTCTCTCTCTCTCTTAAAAATTTCCTTAACTGTATTGCTGGGTCTGCAGCGTCATCTGTGTCGGAAGTGTCTGACTCACTCCCCCTACCTAACTTTCCATGTTCCCCTTTTTCTCTCTTTTCCTTCTTTCTCGGTTTTTCCTTCTCACCTGGCTGTTCTCTCGCCTTCTTCATCTCTGCATATTCATAAATTCTGTGCTCACCCCCACACATCCTACACTCCTTCTCACATGCTGAGAACACATGCCCCTCCCTGTTACAATTGAAACATTTCATGTCTCCTTTCTTCAAAGTCTTCCACAGCCAAACGATGCCCCTCCATACCCGGGTATGATCATGATACCCGGTATGATACCCCTGGGGTATGAGGGGTATGAGAGAGAGAAGGGGTATTATACCCTCATGGGTATGGGGGGGGGGGGGGGTATCAGGGGTATGAGGGGTATCGACCTCATACCGCTCAGGGACTTGGAGAAAATTTATTAGGGGGGGGGGGGTATGATAACTCAGGGACTTGGAAGAAAATTTATTAGATAGCATGAGGTGCGAGATGGGGTATGAAACCCCCAGATGGGTATGAGGGACTTGGAGAAAATTTATTAGCCGGGGTATCAGATGGGGTATGAGGGACTTGGAGAAAATTTATTAGCAGGGGTATCGATATCAGATGGGGTATGAGGGACTTGGAGAAAATTTATTAGCAGGGGTATCAGATAGGGTATGAGGAACTTAAAAAAATTTATTAGCCGGGGTATCAGATGGGGTAGAGGGACTTGGAGAAAATTTATTAGCAGGGGTATCAGATGGGGTATGAGGGACTTAGAAAAAATTTATTAGCCGGGGTATCAGATGGGGTATGAGGGACTTGGAGAAAATTTATTAGCAGGGGTATCAGATGGGGTATGAGGAACTTAGAGAAAATTTATTAGCCGGGGTATCAGATGGGGTATGAGGGACTTGGAGAAAATTTATTAGCAGGGGTATCAGATTTATTTATTAATAAGATACGCAACATGGTCTCATTGCCGGATCAATTACAATCATTAATTTGGTATCGAGATTGATTTTTTTTTAAGCTCTAAAAGTGGCAAGTATTTTATTAAAACAGTGAGTAACAGAGAGAAAATGAGGGGTATGAGGGACATAGAGAAAATGAGGGTATGAGGGACATAGAGAAAATGAGGGGTATGAGGGACATAGAGAAAATGAGGGGTATGAGGGACATAGAGAAAATGAGGGGTATGAGGGACATAAAGAAAATTTGAGGGGTATGAAAGACACAGAGAAAATGAGGGGTATGAAAGACACAGAGAAAATGAGGGGTATGAGGGACATAGAGAAAATGAGGGGTATGAGGGACATAGAGAGAAAATGAGGGGTATGAGGGACATAGAGAGAAAATGAGGGGTATGAGGGACATAGAGAGAAAATGAGGGGTATGAGGGACATAGAGAGAAAATGAGGGGTATGAGGGACATAGAGAGAAAATGAGGGGAGTATGAGGGACATAGAGAGAAAATGAGGGGTATGAGGGACATAGAGAGAAAACGAGGGGTACGAGGGACACAGAGAAAATGGCGGCAGGGACTTAGAGTATTACTGTCATGGTGTTGTCCCTGATCCTTCTTCTTCTTCTTCCACTTCTTCTTGCATTTCTTTTTCCACGCCTTCCACTTCTTCTGTTGGGGTACAAGGGGTAGAAGGGCCCTGACTCATTGGTTCCGCCCCTGCAGTTTCTTGGTCCCCTGCTGGGTTATAAGGGCCCTCTTCTTCGTTGGATGACTACAGTGCAGAGAGAGAGAGAGAGTATATGGGTATGGGGTATAAGGGTATGAGGGGTATGAGGCATGAAGGGATATGACAGGGGTATTTTATTATTATCATTATTATTGTTTTTATTATTACTAACTGATAACTGGCTTCGCAGGGTTACCTGATAACTGGCTATGCCTCAACCTTGCTTAGCAATGTGTTCCATGAGCAGAAACGCGTACACTTGTCCACTTCCCGCTGCTTTAACACAAGTTCGGTATGATTTTCAAGAAAAACCCTTGAGAGAGCAAAGTTCCAAGAGTATCCCTGTGGTCGTGGGACATGCTGTTTGATTTACAGCTATCTGTAACCATAACATACTTTACCCGTTCGTCCTGGATTATTTTCAACAGGACTTTATGCTTATGGGCTGGTTTCCAACTTTTCCAGAACAAGAACACTGTTATGTTCTTGTTCCACTTCATCGCACGTGGTATTAACTCAACGTGAGGTGCTTCAGCTTCTGTACCCCATTGAATACAAGGAAACTCCTTCGACCACACAACGCGGTTTATAGACGCATTGTATGAACTTATTGAGCAGAAACAGCTCTTATCTAAACAAACCCCAGTCTATATTGGTAATAGTTACTGTCCGGCAATTGACAAATTAACTATCCAGGTAACGGTGGTTAAAATAGTTATAACTAACGCGGCCTTCCTAACCCCGATCATCACCGTGAGCTTTTCGCTGGATATAACTATATCTCTGCGTTGGACATGGTTGATGGTTTTTCGCACCTGAAGATCGACCCTACAGATCTAGACGAAAGCCGCGACATCCTCGCCGTATGGACTCCTCGTGGACTTCTAGTCCCCAACTATATGACGCAAGGTATTCACCGCCCCTGGCGACTTCCAACGCGCCGTCGACAAGTCTTTTGGCCATCTCCCTTTTTGGGGCCAAACAGCCGCAGCATACATCGACGACGTGTTGCATTTGGCTCATGACGACTTCGATGTTCACATAGACCAACTGGAGAAGCTCATGGAGGCTGTTATTTCGCAGCGGACAAGCTACGCATTGGCTACAACTCTCTTCCCGTGCTCGGCAAAGTCTGCAGCAAGAAAGGCGTCGCCGCCGACACAAGCAATATCGATGCGATCCTGAAGATCTCCGAACCGCAGAACATCAGCGAGGTCCGATCGGGCCATACTCGGTATGACTAACTTCATTCAGGCACATATTCCAAACTACTCTCGCTTGGTGGCGCCGCTCTCCGATCTACTCAAGTCTACGAACGCCCGGCCCACGGGACCCAACTTTTTCCGTGAAAAAGACAAGAAATGTTTTGCGTGTTCTGACATCGCTGCCGATCCTCGCCAAGTACAACAAAACGCAACAGCTCTATCTTCGGACAGGTGCTAGCATCGTTGGCATCGGTGGAGCTCTACATTCGGGCCCTGAGAAGTCTGCACCCGTCATCTCTTATTTCTTGCTTAAATTCACTGATACTCAATCTCGGTGGGTCACGTATGTTTGGGAAGCTTACAGTATAATTTACGGTGTTCAGCAATCCCGTTACTATATCGCTGCTAGTGATCATCCACTGACTATTGTAACGGATCATCGCCCGCTCATATGGCTATACCACGCCAGAAGCCCGATGGTTGATGGATGGGTCCTAGACCACCTCCAAACTATCCGCTTCAAGGTGGAATACATTCAGGGTAAACAGAATCTCCTTCCTGATGCCCTCTCGTATTCCTTGTATATCGCCCAGCCAACCCACTCTCCTTGGGGAAGTCGAAGCGACGAATCAGCTACTGGACACAATACCGGCTACTATGTTACAGTCCAGTGGACGCTCCTTTTGGCTCGCGATTGACGGTAGTCATCCGCAATTAGACACGCGCTTTAAGAAGCACGACTGTCGAATTTCGCGCGGTGCACCAACTATCAAGACCTTACAGGCCCCATGGGACTATGCCATAGTCATCCCGCCCGCGGAGCGTGCTCCAGACGTAGCTCGTCAACTTTTTGCTCTCAACAAGCCTTTTGCTAACTAGTTCCTCAGGACATGGTACACATCATACCCGACTGTAAGACAAAATCTCCCGCGAAACAGTCTTGGCATGCCACATGATCGTCTTTCTCGAGGACAACCTTGTGTGGCTTGTTCATAACTTTGGATTGGATCGCCACGCCGTGCTCAATATGTATGCTACATCACATGCCCCGCGCGTCACGCGCGCAGATATCCAGTCAGCGCAGAAAGAAGATCCCATTTTGAAACCGCTTTGGGACGGATCTACATCTATCGGCCAGGGTAATACTCTTCTCTTTTTCAAGGGAGGGCTAGCGGTACATATCATGCCCGACCGCTCCCGCCGTATATATGTTCCGAATCCCCTCATACGCAAGCTTGTCTCCCATGCTCACTTGATCCAGAATCACGCAAAGGTCCCCACCCTTGCCCCATATATCCATCAGCGATACATATGGTTCGGACCCGATGGGAAAGACAGGATGCACGCAGACATTGAGGCTATCCTTAAGGATTGCCACTTTTTTCAACTATCGCACGCCCGCCTCAAACTTAATCATGGCCGCTATAACTCGTTAGTCTGGAGCCATCCAGGTCAAGCTAAAGGCATAGACCATGTTCATGTAGGCATTATTAGAAGGCGTACTCGAGCAGTACGTGTTAACTATAGTCGCTCTATTCGCAGGTTACCTATTGTTTATTCCAGTCGTTTCCACTACTGAGGAGACTGTTGAGACCATTCTCGCCCGATGGGTTTGCCTTTTCGGTTTTCCGGAGGCCATCCTGTCTGACGATTATGGATCTTTCCGTGGCAATCTTGCCAAGGCCTTCTGCAGCATGGCTGGAATCGAATGGCTCACCACTGCGCCATACTCTCACCATCAGTTAGGCATGGTAGAACGCAGGCATCAAAGCCTCCGCCGCGCTATCCAGGCACTCGCAGACAAAGATAAGAAGACTTGGCCCAAGGCCATGCCAGCCCTGTCGTTCTCGCAGAACACTTACGTCTCCACCGCCACCGGCGTATCGGTTTTTGAAGGTGTGATGGCTCGCTAGCCACGTACATCTATCGATATTTTCGACTCTCCCGACGTCATCGCTGAACGCGCGGCCCGATCAACCGCCGCAATGGACTAAGTCTGGCTCGACGACCGTCCAGACATCGAACCAACTCGACACTCTCCGCTTAGCTCGGATTGCTGTCACGGCGTATGTCAAGGAATACGCTTCCTTCACGCGCAAGGCTGCCAACGAACAGAAGAACAAGCAACGGCGACGCAAGCTACCCGATTGGAAGGTAGGTGACCGAGTCACCGTCTATCGCCCCAAGCAATCCACCAAAGGTATTCCCGCCTCCTCCGTTCTTCAACACGACGGACCGTACATTATATTGGAAAAACCATCCAATAACACTTTTCGCCTCCGACACGAGCACACCAACAAGGTCCTCCGCAAAACTGACATTGCACATCTCAGTCCCTATACGGCCCCAACCGACTTGGCTCAGGCCATCGACCCGGTCCAGGATCAGGAGCACAATGACGATAACAAGGACTATGTCGTTGGTGAGTTGATAGCCTTCATCGACGATGGCTTGCTCAAGTTAGGGATGATCATGGACGAAGATCCCACGGACGATCGCGACGACTTCCGCGTCCACCAGCTCGGCATCACTTCGCTGTCCAACATGCAGTATCGCCCAGTCTATGTGGAGCTGATCACGCATCCGGACGGCACTATCACGGAAGGACCGACGCATCTCCAATGGACCAAGCCTCTCAACTCCTGGAAGAAGATGACACTCGACAGTGAAAATGATCAGGTCGTACATCGCGATATTCAGTTCAAGCCAAGTTCCAACTTCAGGAATAAGGGACTCACATCATTCCCGAACAACTCAAACGTTTACGTAAACCTTACAACGGTAAGACATACGATTTTCACGTCGTCAAGATGAAATCGAAGTAGACTCTCAAGTGGTTTTTGCTTTTGGATTCCCGACGGACTATCTCCTTTCCAACTTAACATTCCACCCAACAAGTAAGTATTTTCTACAGGCTTGTACGATAGTCATATTCACATATTTTGAACTGGCATTAGCTAAGGCAGGTCACACAATCCTATTTACCGCTTTGGAACACGTAGGAATAGTGTTGGCCCCACGCTCCTCTCATATTGCATGTTTGGCTACACTATATCCGTCCTGCCTCTGCATGTTAATGCTACCTTGATCAATGCGTTGACACATATACGCACGCACATATCGCGCATTGATCTACATCTGCAATCTTTTGATTCATTTTCTTTTATACTTATTCACATACCAATTAGTCAATCATCTGTTACGATTCGTTTCGATCGCAACTCCAACCTACCGTTATGGTCTGGGGGGGGGGGGAGTTATCGGAATGAATACCGTACCGGACCGAAACATTAATATTGTGTTAAACTTTCTTCAAGTTTTTACTTCAAGTTTACACTTCTATTTTTAGTTCCGTTACTTCATTTTTCCATTTATTTATCAACTGTCATAACTTGTAGTTGTTACGTTTTCAACTGCCGTTAACAGATCAATTTATTTCCCTTTACCGGTTAGCTTTTTAGAAAATGTTGACTATTGCCTTTTTCCCCATATCACAAACTTTATTTGCTTAGACCGCTTTTTCCGGTCCACAGTCATAATTATTGATAGGTAAAAATAGGCAACACACCAGGTAAAATGGCATTCTTTCACCATTTTTACTTTATTTTCCCAGACTGACTTGAACAACTCCAACCGCTACACAACTCGTGATAGCACTTGAAATATCTCGTTAGTTCTCAGAATTTGCATTGTTTCGAAAGGAACAAGTAGTCTGTCAAGAGAGCGTATTAAATAAACTGGAATTGACCATCCCAGAGCGTCTTTTGGTACCTACGTATACCCTGTTCTCGGAAGTATATTGAGATCAAATGACAGCCGTGTGTGTATTCATTTGAATGCCGGTTGGTAATTTCCTCACAGGAGGCTAGTCAAGACTTACAAAACACTTAATGCAGGAATTGCTGGGCCAGGCTGGGGTCATGACAGGTAGTAGGTACAGTGTGGTCGTGGGAAGGCAGACGTGTACTGGCCACCTTCTATCAGCCTCAGTCGTACCAGGTGAAAACAAACAAGCAGCAAATCTCGAAACAGCTAAATCTCGAAAATGCTGTTTAAGTTATATAATGCGTAGCGCGCATGCTCAACCGCACGGGGTCAGGAAGCGTACCCGTGCCTACTGCTCCAAAGGCCGCTTCGTTTTTCAAACTGCCGGCGTACCGGTGATTGTTTCGCGTGGCACACACGCAACCTTCGTCGCTCCAGCGCGAGCCAGGATGCAGCCAATGATTGGTTGATTAAAATGCCAGTGACCTTTGACGTTATTAATGCGCGGTTTTTTTTTTGCTATAGTTCGCTTAAATATGACATAAGTATTTTATACCGTGGCAAACAAAGTACTGCTAATATTGCCACATGTGGGGCTTAAAAACTTGAACAATCCACAGTTGAAGATCCACACTTCAAATGTGGTTTGTAGTAAACCACAAATGTGGATTGCCGGGTTAAGGGTTAATAGCGGACTCGGAGTGGCACTCACAGTGACGCTTCAGGCATTTTTTTTGAAAGTTCAAATTTCCACTTTTGTATCTGTTTGATATATATTAACATTTTTTTCCACTGAACGACTTTGAATACTTGAAGAACGCTCGCTTTTCGTAGAGCTGTTCGGAAAAGGAAGCATTTAAGAAGGCGAACATAAGTAAAAAACTAAGTGAACAGAGAAAAAGGCAGACTCAGCTACAGTGAGAAATGCGAGAGGTTAAATATTGTAACACCACTCGGGAGTCCCCAAGAACACCCCAAATCTCCCCTTCTGCTGCCAACACGAACCACTGTCAGACTCCTTGCACCAAGCACAAGCTCTGTACGGACGATCATCCCTCCTAGCAACGGGGCGAGCAGTTGAAGGATATATACTAGGCTTGAGCCGGGGGGTGAGCAAGGACACTTGAGCCGGTTCCAGTAACCCCCATACTCCATCCAACTACAAATTATTAAAATGAAAATTCCACTTCCATTTTTTCGCAAACACTGTTTTAATAGAATACCATACTTGCATTTTATATCTCAAGTTCAACCTGCTTCCCACTCACCTCTACGACTGGCAAGTATTTATATATGAACATTTTGTATTAATATTCAAACAGTGCTTGCAGGAAAATGAAGAGGAGGAGATGGAATCGGATGATGCATATATATGAAGAGGAGGAGAAGCAGTATGAGAGGGAGGAGAAGGAAGATAAGTACCGGTAGAAGACCAGGGAGGATGTTTATATATATATATATATTACGCTTTATTTTGTTTCCCGCTTTTTTATCTCTTTGAGACCTCTTCCATTCTATCTCTTCTGCTTCCCACTCAGGCTCTACGAGTGGCAAGTATTTTGTTAAAACAGTGTTTGCGATGAGAAGGGACAGGACGAGGAGGAGGAGATAAAGGAGGAGGAAGAGAAGGGACAAGACGAGGAGGAGCGCGAGGGCGAGGAGCACGAGGGTGAGGGGGAGGAGAAACAAGAGGAGGAGGGGGAGGAGAAACAAGAGGAGGAGGGGGAGGAGGATGAGGAGGAGGATGAGGAGGAGGATGAGGAGGAGGATGAGGAGGAGGATGAGGAGGAGGAGGAGGAGGAGAAGGAGATGGAGAGGGAGGAGGAGGAGGAAGGAGGAGGAGGAGAAGAAGAAGAAGAAGAAGAAGTAGAAGTAGAAGGAGAAGGAGAAGAAGAAGAAGAAGAAGAAGAAGAAGAAGAAGAAGAAGAAGAAGAAGAAGAAGAAGAAGAAGAAAAGGAAGAAGAAGAAGAAGAAGAAGAAGAAGAAGAAGATCAATTATTATTATTATTATTATTATTATTATTATTATTATTATTATTATTATTATTATTATTATTTTGGACACCGTGATAGCCCAGTGGTCAAGTTCTACCATCTGGGCCCTGTCGCCAGTTCGATTCCCGTCGGTGCCACCAGTATTTTCATTGAACATACCGATCCGTCTGGACCAGTATTTTCATTGAACATACCGGCCCGTCTGGAAGTGTTGGAACTGCCCTTGCGGGGGTGTCATTAGAGCTTATCGTCAATTCTTCGTACTCCCCTCACGGGTGAGACGATGGAGGCGCATGTGCAGAAATGCATCAGCCATTGACAGAGAAGCACTATTATTATTATTATTATTATTATTATTATTATTATTATTATTATTATTATTATTATTATTATTATTATTATTATTATTATTATTATTATTATTATTATTCGTACTCCCCTCACGGGTGAGACGATGGAGGCGCATGTGCAGAAATGCATCAGCCATTGACAGAGAAGCACTATTATTATTATTATTATTATTATTATTATTATTATTATTATTTTTATATATTACAACGCTTCTTTAATAATATAATTAATATAAGGGTCACCGTCTAGTCAAAGCCATGGCCTTTGGGCTAACGATTTGCATGGATGATCACTGACTTCATTAAATCAAAGGCAAAGGCAAAGAAGAAGAAGAAGAAGAAGAAGAAGAAGAAGAAGAAGAAGAAGAAGAAGAAGAAGAAGGAGGAGGAGGAGGAGGAGGAGGAGGAGGAGAAGGAGAAGAAGAAGAAGAAGAAGAAGAAGAAGAAGAAGAAGAAGAAGAAGGAGGAGGAGGAGGAGGAGGAGAAGAAGAAGAAGAAGAAGAAGAAGAAGAAGAAGAAGAAGAAGAAGAAGAAGAAGAAATGGGATGTGCCGCGACGCTCTCACTAGCTTAATATTAGTTCTTCTTTCTTCTTTTGTATAAAGTCTCTCATACAAATCGCTAGCCCGAAGGCCATTGATTTAACTAAGACGGTGACCCTTATAATATTAATATTAAAAATTATTAAAGTAACGTTGCAATATATTAAAGTAACGTTCTTCTTCTTCTTCTTCTTCTTCTTCTTCTTCTTCTTCTTCTTTTTCTTCTTTTTCTTCTTCTTCTTCTTCTTCTTCTCCTCCTCCTCCTCCTCCTTCTTCTTCTTCTTCTTCTTCTTCTTCTTCTTCTTCTTTGATGAAATCAAAGCGAAATTGTAAAGGAAGTAAAGTCAGAACTAAGTCATAAAGTTGTAGTCAGAATTAAATCATGAAAAGCCAACTTAATATACAATAAAATAATATAAAAAATAGAAAATATGAATGAGAAAAGAGAAGTGGAAAAACGAGATCGAAAGAAAATTTGAGGGAGAAAAAGAGGAAAAAAGAAAAAATAAGTTTAGATATGAAATGGATACAAGAAATGTGAAAATAAAATATATGAGGGGAGAGGAAAAAATATAAACTAAATATGGTAAGGAAATAAGAAATGGGAAAGGAAAAAGAGGATATAGAGGGAGAGGAGAAAATGTAAGCTATATATGATCAGGAAATAGAAATGGAGAAAAGACAGAAAAAATAAGGAGAGAGCTAGATATGATAAGGGGACAGAAGTGAGGGGAAAAAGGAAGCTATGAGAGGAGAAAAAGAGCAGGAAATATACAGGGGAGAAAAAGAGCAGGAAATATACAAAGAAATATATAGGAACAAGGTCACTTGTAAAAGTAACTTCATTAAATTAAAGGCAAAGGCAAAGAAGAAGAAGAAGAAGAAGAAGAAGAAGAAGAAGAAGAAGAAGAAGAAGAAGAAGAAGAAGAAGAAAAAGAAGAAGAAGAAGAAGAACTTCAATATATTTCAACGTTACTTTAATAATTTTTTTATATTAATATTATAAGGGTCACCGTCTTAGTTAAATCAATGGCCTTCGGGCTAACGATTTGTATAGATGACCAGAGGTCACTTGTAAAAGTAACTTCATTAAATTAAAGGCAAAGGCAAAGAAGAAGAAGAAGAAGAAGAAGAAGAAGAAGAAGAAGAAGAAGAAGAAGAAGAAGAAGAAGAAGAAGAAGAAGAAGAAGAAGAAGAAGAAGAAGAAGAAGAAGAAGAAGAAGAAGAAGAAGAAGCTTGTGTCCCAACGCGTAAAACCAATTGATCTCCACTCCTCTGTACGGAGTTTGCAAATTGGTCTATCGAACCCGTTGAATTTTCGACAAATTCTGTATACCGGCAAAAAACGTGGGTCGGACAACATCGCTCACGATATTTGTCTTATCTCGCATTCTTCCTATTTATATCCTTACGTATTTAATCACAATCATTAAAGATTCCAAGTGACTGGGAACAAAAGGCGTTCATTTCAACCGGAGATGCTGGGCCGGAGTCTTAATGACTGACTCTTCATCAACAGATGTTTAGTGAGACCGCCACTCACCATTTTTAATATTAAGTTTTCGATACACTATTAACAAAAATTTCCAAGTATATGTATATATATAATATATAAATATATGAAAATTAAAATAAAACATTTTTTAAAAAAGAAAAAAATTATGCTTTTCTTTTTTCCTATCGACTCTTTCTCATTAAACCTTGCTTATTGTAAAAAAAAAAAAAAAAAAAAAAAAAAAAAAAAAAGATGATAAAAGAAATACTTTCTTCTCGTCTCCTCCTCTTTTTCTTGTGTCTCTCCCTCCAACTTCCCCCCCCCCCTCCCTTCTCTCTCTCTCCCCCTTTCTATCTCTCTCTCCATATCTCTCCCTTTGTCATGAGGGATATGGAAAGGGAAGAAAGAATAAGATGTAAAGGGGAGGGGGGGGGGAGGGTTGATCCCATCAATCATTATCATCTCCTTCACCAACATCATCGTCACCTTCATTTTATTAAACATCTCCATCATCATTACCGTTGCCATCATCATCGACCTATCATGTCCTTCATCAACATTAATGTCACCTGTATCGTTTTAAAATATCCTCATCATCACTATCGTGACCACCAGTTTCACCACAGTCTCCATCATCCTCTTCATCACTCTTACCATCACCACCATTTCTCATACTGATACCCTCATTTACATTGTCTCCTACATTGTCTCTTTATAATTATCTTTATCAGTCCATCAGCCTTACCTTCTTTATCATCATCATCATCATCATCACCATCATCAACAACATCATTGTGTCCTTTGTTCGTCACTTCTTATATGAAAGTTGGCCTTAGTACTGGCCTTTGAGGTGAGGGAGGTTAGATGATAAGCTAGCTGATGATGGGTAGATGACGAAGAGATAGAGATGAGATGAGATGCGATTGTGAGTAGGGAGGACGGGAGAGGGAATATGATTATAAATAAATAAAAAGGAGGGGTGTAGAGCAGATAGGATCTAAACTGATGTATGTTAGTTTTTGTTTGATAGTTAGTTTACTCAGGTTTTTTGCTTTTGGTAGTGTTAGGTTGTGAGCTGGTGGGTGAGTGAGAGGTGTCTTTTGTATTGCTTGGAGGGTGAGGGAGGAGAGGGATGAAGGGAAAAGAGAGAGGTGGGTATAGGAGAGGGGAAAGGGGGGTGGTTTCAGCTTTTTTACTGTTAGGATGGAGATAGTGCAGCTTTTTGTTGCCCGTTCAGCGCCCGCGCCCCCCCGAGGTTTTTTGCCGCTCAACGCTCAACCTTCGGTTTTCTTTCTATTCTATTCTATTCACGCACTTTCATCTTTTTTGGCAAGCGTGAAACTCTACTTGCTCTACTCTCTATGAAGGCGGCTTGGGCTGTACTATCCCCAACGATAGCTCAATGGAAGAGTAAGTCGGTAATATAACCAAACACAGTCCTCAAAAAAAGAGAATGATGTCTCGTTATATTAGCTCAGTGACGCAAAGACAAAAAGCCGCCAAAAGACCAGGATCAAATTGGCATTTCAGACGTGTCCGGCCAGACGAAATCTATAAATAAGTTTTTTACCGGATAATTCGGGGGGTGATGTCCACAGTATCCCCTCCCAGTTTTTTATGGCGGAACTTCGTTTCCGACATAATACGTTTTGAACTGATTTCTTTTCTGACTAAGATTCGTTTAGAGTTATGTATGAAGATACATCAACCCACGAATTAGCCGTTATAAAACAACAATGATACTTGCCCCGGTACCAATCGTATATATACTCTAGCACATTCAGTATCTATATTAAAATCTTCCTCTTTCTTCTGTCGATAAGATATTTGTGCAGTATGTCCAAGTATAATGTTTTATGGTTGAGTAATAATGTAATGTCGCCATTTCCATATATATGTAATAACCGGTCGTCGGTTTCCATAAATACATTTACTTTTTGTGAAGACATACCCTTGTATAAATCGGTATCATTTAACATAGTGTCAGGTGATCAAGTCTGACCACTATATCCGAAGTTGGGTTGAGTGCGCCCTAACCTTGCGATATGCCGATACAAGTAGAGATCGATGGAATCCGGTGTAGCAGTTCATGTTATCAAAATATATCAGTTCTTGATTAGACTGTAGAGTCTTTAATGAGATCATCATTCTGGTACTAATGCGGGTCGTATCCAGGAAACACCATCGCTCACTCAAATAGCGATCCCGTAACGGTGCTGTTTCGTGGCCGTCTCGTCTGTCTCTGCCGAAGCAAGAGAATAGAATGTTTATTTTTTCAGCTGTGTCTTGTTAATCTCTAGAAGAATGAATGCTGTAGTAGCTTTAATATCTAAGTAAGGTTGTCGGGACGATATTGGATCAATGCTATGTTCGCAATCGATCAGGTCCACAATACTTCTAGAGAAAAAAAATGCTTACTATAGACGCCGTTTACGCGCGCGGACTCCTTTACCTGGTGGAGGACCTCCAACCAAAGTTGAGTCTAAGGTAGACTGTTCGAGGACGTCCCAAATTTTGTGAGGGATTGCGCCTTGTGCCAAGTCAAAAGGAATGTCCAGCACCCCTCGTGGTAGTGCTTGTATGGTCCACGCGGTATGATCTTTATCTGTGGGAGATATGGTATCATCCCATGTCTCAAGTTTCTTGGCGTCTTTATATACTGGAAGGTATTGTCTTACTTTAGGATCTTCCACTGGATCCAGACTCCTCCAGAAATGTAAGACTGGTTGTATTATTTGTGCCGCAGTCGAAATTCGATTCGATCGCGTATGGCGTTTGTGAGGTACTGCCATGACTCTCATGAGATATAAATCTGAGAGCGTGTCATCGGCTACGTGTTGAGCCGCAGGCCTCACCAAGTAAAAAGCGTCTTTGGCCCATGAAATATGTCCAATCGCATCTTCTTCTTTCCAACTGGGGTGAACGAGAGTGTCATTGCCCGCGCGAGGGTCTTGATCTCCGTCATCGCTCCCCTCTTGATGGACTCCTTGCGAACGTGCCGTCCTTATCGCCTTTCTCGGTCGGTCGTAGATAAGTCATTTTGCGCTCTCCTTATTTGCGCCTCCGTGAACTTTCCTTCCGGCACGTTCGACTCCACCCTTTTGCGGGTCTGAGTCCCCGCCGCACTTTTGCGGTCGGTGGCCCGCTTGTTCTCCAGCTCAGCCTCCTCCTTCTCCGCAATTGGTTCCCTGTAGGCATCCAGTTCCGAGATATCCTCCTGACGGATTGGTGGGACCTCTTTAAAGTCAGCCTCCATCCGTTTGAGTGCTTGATCAACGGACTCATCTTCAAGTAGGAAGGGATCATACTTAATCAGCCTTCGTACATTGACTATTTGAACTTTCCCTCTGCCCCTGATTTTATAATTCAAAGGCCCCATCTGTTCCATGATCTGGTATGGTCCTTTCCAGTGGATGAACAGCTTCGAGCTGACCCCCTGAGGAACCTGAGGATGATACAGTAGTACAATATCCCCGACCTGAAATCTGACTTGATCCAGGTGTGCCTGCCTGACACCTTCAGCATCAGTCTTCCTGCGCTCCGCCTCCCTATGCGCCTGTACTATTTGCTCCGCCTCCATCTTCGCCCGAACTCTCACCCCAAACAGCTCATCCTGATCTGCCCATGAATCTTTTGGGTGCAGCAGTGAGGCTGGGATGGCGGGCTCACGCCCATATACCAATTGGTATGGCGAGACGGAACCTTTTGAACCACCTAACGCTGTAGAGGGTAGGCAATTCATAGCAAAGGCAAACGAGGATGCTGCCTCCACCCATGCCTTTTGGTTCTCCTTCTTCATACAATACATCTTCAGCGCGGCCTTGAGGGGTCTATGCACCCGCTCTATCTTGCCGTTCGCTCTGGGGTTATAGGCGGTGACATATTGCCATTTCATGCCGTAATATGCAGATAGCTTGTCGATGACTTCATTATTAAAGTCAGAGCCTCGATCTGAGCATATTTTTCTCGGCACCCCAATCTGTGAGATGATCCTGTCAATCAACGCCTTGGCTGTTGTTTCTCCCGTAACGTCTTTGACTGGGACCACCCATACATAGTTGGTGGCTCTGTCTATGGCCGTTAGAAGGTATCTGTAACCTTCCGTCGTGACCGGGAAAGGTCCTACATGATCAGTGTGTAAGAACTCGAACATTCCTAAGTGTAAAGGAAAAGTCCCGATCAGGCCAAAATTCGCCTTCAATGGTGTTTTGGATGTCTTGCATGGGATGCATGCATTGACCTGTTCATCAATATTCTCCTTCATCTTCTTCCACCAGAATCGTCTCGAAATGAACATATGCGTTCTTTGTCGGCCCGGGTGCGCCAGTAGTGGGCAGTTATGAGCAGCGACAAAAATGATGTGTCTGAGTTTCTCAGGAACCCAGAGAGTCCATTTGTCTGGTTGTGATGCATAGCGCCCGTGTTGGCCTTTGTACCACAAGAGACCGTCTCTCCACCCCATCTCCTTCTGTTGCTCCTTAATCTCCTTCGTCATTTTCAGCTCGTTCGGGTTCTTGTATAGCTGTATTAGCTCTTTGAACTCCGGATCGAGAGCCTGTTGCTGTCTCCATGCAGTGGGTGAGGCTATGTGGATAGTTCCATCCTCTAGCTGCACTCCTATCCTCTCAGGGTTTTCGTCTAGCTCCTCCTTGTTCTCCTGCGGGGTTCCGCATATGCTTCTTGCTTAATCTCTTCTTGTTTTATCTCCGCCTTCATATTCTCATATGCTTCATAGGACCACTCAGCGTCCTCGAGGACATGTGCTGTACAACATATCCCATGATCCGGACCTTGCGGGCTATGACGTAGACCCGATCGGTTATATCGGACCCCTCTCGCCATCTGCATCGACTCGATATGATGCACTTCGTATGTGCAGTCTGGGGATAGATCCTCCATTTCTGCTGATGATACGAGAGCTGCCACTTCTGAGTGAAACTCTAGCCTGGAGAGGCTGTCAGCGACAACATTTTGCTTGCCGGGTAGATGGACAATTGTAAAATTGAAACATGACAAGAATGCCTGCCATCTCGCTAGACGGCCAGTCTGTTCATGATTCATCAGCCATAGTAAATTCTGGTGATCAGTCCTTACTATAAACTGAGGTCCACCCCATAAATACTCTCTCAACCGTTTGAGGGCCCAGACCACCGCCAGTGCCTCTCTCTGTCTCGTACAATAGTTTCGCTCCGCTGAGCACAAATTTCTACTTATAAACATGATCGGGCGCAACTTTTTCTCCTCATCTTCCTGTTGTAAGACTGTCGTACTTTCAAGATCTCACAGGAAGATTTCATCCGAGAGGCCGTTGAGAAGCTACAATGCACCGGTCTAGCTACCGCCGACTCGCCGTGGTTGAGCCAGGGGTGCGAGCCGGGAAGCAATCTGTGTTAGAGCAGTTCTTGCCTCAGCATATCGTAGGTGTCCTCCTGTGGACCCGCATTACTTGGCGCGAGGTCTTGGGCCCCATAGGGGAAGTAGCAACCCATGCCTCGAAGCCGGAGCTATTCAATTTCCAGCAGGCCGAGCAAGTTGTGCGGTACCTCAGTGGTACCCGCACCAAGGGTATTCGCTTTACCAAAGCAAACGGTACCCGCCTGTTGTCATGGGCCGATTCCAGCTGGAAGGGAACGCCAGAGGATCGCCGAGCGCGACTGGCTGGCTTCATTTCTTTCTTGGCGGTTCTGTACTGCCTTTCTGTCTCAAACGAAACGTGTCGGTGGCGCTTCCTGCGGCCGCGGCTCGGCGTGGGAGTGGAGGAGAAGGCGCGGGCCGCGAGCGACGAGCTGGTGGCGGCGGTAGCTGGGAGCGGGGATCCTGAAGTTGCGGAAGCTGGCGCGTGTCTGGTGCCTGCGGCCCCGGAAGCCTCCTCTTGCGAGGCTGAAGTTTACGCCATGGTGGAGGCGTATCATGGCCAGAAATTGCTAACTTTGTGCAGGGCATCGCTGGGGGACGGGTCGCCGACGCGCTGGGCCGTACGGGTGGGGGCAGCCCCCCATCTTGTACGGCGACAACCAAGGCGCTCTTGACCTCGCTGACACAAATGTCTTTTCTAGGAAGCTCGGGCACGTGGACCTGCGCTGCGCCATCGTGAACCAGAAGGTCGACGCGGGGTTGGTAGTCAACGAGAAGGTGGCTTCTGCTGATAATATCGCGGACGTCAATACCAAGCCAGCGCGTGGGGAGCCCTACCTCCGGCTGGTTAGGCACCTCATGCGACTAGCGGCGGCTGCGGAGGGGGTCGCGCGCGGTGGGACTGTCTTCAACGATGGGACTTTCTCCAACGTGGACTTTTGGTAGGACTTTGGTTAGGTTCCCGATAGCAAGGGGATAGATTTTAGAAATTAGGTGGCTAGATTGCCGAACTCCACCAGCTGTGGAGACGTGGGCTAGCGCCTCTGCTTTCACTTTAGTCATATCATGTGCACGGGTGTGCACACCGCGCTCAGTTAGTTTGTGTAGTGTAGCTGTATTGCCGCCGGAACTCCACAGGAGACGTAGGGTAGCTCACTTGCGCTTTGCTTATTTACCTGCTCTAGCTGTTAGTGACCGATCGCGTTTGGACACTGACTCGTAAGGGAGTCTAATTAAGAGGGAGCATTGGACAATTATTTACTACGGACCCTTCCTCCTCAGTAGTATGTCCTTATTACTCAACTATACGTTAGCTGAGCAATAGTCGTTACTGTTAGTAGTATTATTAGTTACCAATACAGTCAATTTAAGAGTACCTTTCCTGGTACTACGTGACTTGTGGCACCAGCTTTTTACCATTACCACTTTTACCCGTATCAGGACGTTTCATATGTAATTTATAACATCAAAAACAATGTTAAGTGCCTGGCCGGTTTAAAAATAATAAAACATATACAGTTAAATTCTTCAAATCACCCTGATTCAGAATCTGCAATCGATTTTAAATTATTTTTAGGAGGTTTGACAAACGAAGCATTTGAAGTTGTAAAAAAGTCACCATTTCTTGTGGAAAAAATTTCGGAAACTTTGTCAAAAAGACAGGTCGGGCCGTAATTTTTTTGCTGATTCAATGTGGTGAAAAATGGTTTGCAACCACAACGATTATGATTAAAGAATCTGTTTTTGCTTGTTATTTTCTTAGCTTTTGAACTATTGAACGTTATACAATGCATCTCGATAAATAACTTGAACGAATTTTGAGAAAATTTCAACATCTCTGAGACACACAGAGTCGGCCGGAAAACAGTCCCTTAAGGGCAGCTGAACTGCCAAGCAAATAAAAATTTATTTCTGCATACGTAAGTTCTAGTGGTCGTTAGAGCCCCCATCAACTTCAAAGCAGGTAAACTTTTTCAATATTCAATATTTTGAAGTGCTGTTTGCACAGAATTCAATGTTCTTATTAGGAAGGAGTAGCCGCAACTTTTTTTTTTCAGTGTATTCAAGGTATTGCTGTGTTCCAGGGTATGTTCTGAATTTTGACAAACTAATTTTCGACATTTTCCATCGGACTCCTCTGCGAAAGCCCTTTGGCAGAATTACTCAACATAACATGTGAATTCATTTGTGCACTTGTGCGTAAAAATGAGTGCAGAGTGCATCATGCAAACAGCATTTTTGAGTTAAAAACTCCATAATTGCTATGTCCTGAGATCTGAACTTTGGAGTCGACAATAAGGATTTCAAGAAGTGAGCTACCTAAGTTTTCTAAAAGGAACACTTGTGTCATGCTTGCTTTTGCTTGAAACGATGTGGTTTGAACATTTACCTGCTTTGAAGTACTTGACCTCCGACATGATTTTGGTGGCGCGGCCCGTGAAATTTCTGTGGCAATATTTGACAAGACCATGCCAATTCCCGGAGAAGAAACCAGAAAAATTTCCAAAAAATATTTGACCAGACAGGCCTATCGACATACGTAGCCTTTGAAGTGAAGGCCGCACTAAATTTTTTTTATTTGACGGTTTTTGCGGGGTCGAGATTGGTAAAAGTCATGGCTAGAGAGGGTTTTGTGTTTTTTTCTGTGTATTTCTGTGTGTGCATACTTTCACGTCCCGTGGCCTTGCACAGTCTTTCCATACGTTGTGCCCATGCTGTCTGCAAAATGGTGTGTTGTAAACTTATCTATAGCATGTGTTGTTCTTTCTTCCCTGAAGCCCTTTTTTGCACCTGTCTTGTATCACTCCTATATGTGTTGTGTGTGCTTTTCTGGGAATGTAATATGCTGAATCTATTCACAATCACATGGTCTTTGTTTTGCATATGTTCAACTACTGCTCCTTTCTTTGTAACCCTGCTGTTGGTGATCTATCAGGCTAAAACAATCATGGGTGAAATCTTTCGAGATTTTCAATTTTTTCTGCACTTTCTGTACTAAATGCTTTTATTAAATAGTCTCTTTGATTTCCTTCACTTTCTGTACTTGTGCCGGCCTTGTATTTAAATCAAAAAATTTCTGAGTGAGGGCCTTATGCCCTATTTTTGCTGATTTTGGCCGGTTTGTTTGTAGGCTTAAGGTTACCTTTTTGTAAAAAAACTTTGTACATTTAATTATAAGCATACATAGAAAGATATTATATAAAAATTTATTGAAGAGCATACAGGGAACATATGAAAACTGACTCTGATTTTTGGTCATCACAAGCACCATTTTTTGAGGTGGCAAGGTGGCCAGTTTTTTCCGGTGGGGGTGTGCAAATTAGTTGGGAAAAAGCGGTGGGCGACGGGAAATCGATTGGTTTGAGTCAGTTTTTACTATTTTTCAATGATTCTTTCATTAAATTAAATGTTTTTACTTATAGTTTTGAAATGTACAATTTTCATATGATAAAGTTTGACGGATCTATGTTTATTATGCTAACTACCACTCGCCCATAGGAGAACTTACATATGTATACAGAGGAGCTCCATTTTTGTAGCTTTTTCACCATTTTTAGAAAAGAATCCCGGGAACTCAATCATTTTTTGTGGTGGGTCTCGGGGCCGGCCGGTCTAGGAAAAGATGTCAGAGGAAAGGGTTCCCTGAGTGCATCAGCTATCTTTTACCACAAAGCACGTTAAAGCTATCCACGTATATACATAGTAACCTTGAGTGTTTTTGATTACTTGTACAAAATATTTCTTGATACTTTTACTTGTAGGCTACAAACCAGCTAGGAGAAAACCACCTAATTTTTTTGGTCGAAACACAAAAATCTCAAATTTTGTAGCTTGAGTATTGTTTCTTGCACAGATGAATAGGTGAATCTGTAGCTTGAGTATTGTTTCTTGCACAGATGAATAGGTGAATCGTTTTTTACTATCATTAAACGTATTTCTCCAACTTTGTGTTATTTGTAAATGTCTGTGGAAGGAAAAAACTCAAAATCACAAAACCAGCATTTTTCTGGTTTTGGGGCCATACACATCTTAGTATTGGCATCAGTTTTAAGAATTTTAAGTATTGGAATCGTCTTTCACAACCATAAACTAAAGCTCCACCAAAGGATTTTTGTTCATTTTGCCTAGAAGCTACAAACCAAAAAGTGGGTTTTCACAACTTCACCTGTCTGACCTACACATGCCTGTACATTTTTTCCTGGACCTTGCTCCTCCAGTTTTTTCAGTGTAATCATGTCTCACTGACATATACTTAAGATAGATACAAAAATATTGAAAAAGAGAAGTGTCTGCTTCACTCCTGGAGGCAGGCAAGTCCAAGATGTTGGAATGTCAAAAAAGTTTTGATCAGTTTTCTTCTGGGTTTCATGTGTTTTTTCAACAAAAACTACGTAGATTTGAAGGTATAGTGTTTTAGGACTCCCCCAACCTATTTAGGAGCTGTAGGACCGTCAATTGCTTTCATATGTAAGTTCTCCTATGGGCGAGTGGTCGTTAGCATAATAAACATAGATCCGTTAAACTTTATTATATGAAAATTGTACATTTCAAAACTATAAGTAAAAACATTTAATTTAATGAAAGAATCATTGAAAAATAGTAAAATTTGACTCAAACCAATCGATTTCCCGTCGCCCACCGCTTTTTCCCAACTAATTTGCACACCCCCACCGGAAAAAACTGGCCACCTTGCCACCTCAAAAAATGGTGCTTGTGATGACCAAAAATCAGAGTCAGTTTTCATATGTTCCCTGTATGCTCTTCAATAAATTTTTATATAATATCTTTCTATGTATGCTTATAATTAAATGTACAAAGTTTTTTTTACAAAAAGGTAACCTTAAGCCTACAAACAAACCGGCCAAAATCAGCAAAAATAGGGCATAAGGCCCTCACTCAGAAATTTTTTGATTTAAATACAAGGCCGGCACAAGTACAGAAAGTGAAGGAAATCAAAGAGACTATTTAATAAAAGCATTTAGTACAGAAAGTGCAGAAAAAATTGAAAATCTCGAAAGATTTCACCCATGATTGTTTTAGCCTGATAGATCACCAACAGCAGGGTTACAAAGAAAGGAGCAGTAGTTGAACATATGCAAAACAAAGACCATGTGATTGTGAATAGATTCAGCATATTACATTCCCAGAAAAGCACACACAACACATATAGGAGTGATACAAGACAGGTGCAAAAAAGGGCTTCAGGGAAGAAAGAACAACACATGCTATAGATAAGTTTACAACACACCATTTTGCAGACAGCATGGGCACAACGTATGGAAAGACTGTGCAAGGCCACGGGACGTGAAAGTATGCACGAGAAATACACAGAAAAAAACACAAAACCCTCTCTAGCCATGACTTTTACCAATCTCGACCCCGCAAAAACCGTCAAATAAAAAAAAATTAGTGCGGCCTTCACTTCAAAGGCTACGTATGTCGATAGGCCTGTCTGGTCAAATATTTTTTGGAAATTTTTCTGGTTTCTTCTCCGGGAATTGGCATGGTCTTGTCAAATATTGCCACAGAAATTTCACGGGCCGCGCCACCAAAATCATGTCGGAGGTCAAGTACTTCAAAGCAGGTAAATGTTCAAACCACATCGTTTCAAGCAAAAGCAAGCATGACACAAGTGTTCCTTTTAGAAAACTTAGGTAGCTCACTTCTTGAAATCCTTATTGTCGACTCCAAAGTTCAAAACTTGATCCCTTTTTGATATGAAAAATGCATGTTGTTCAAGCTGGCCCTCACTTTTTTATACGGCAGTGACCCGATTTTTGCGGGGTTGATTTTTGGAAGAGGTCGTGAAATTTCCCATGTCAAAAATGGTGTCTGTGCACTCGTTTTCGTTGTTGATATTTGTAGCTGCTTGTATCTTTGGCGGTCTTCGCTTTTCATAGTTCAATAGGATACTAGTTAAAGAACACTTGTACAAATTTTTTCAATAAAATTCCTGTTCTGTACGACAAACGTACTTGGTGTTTGGTGGTATTTTTTTGCAATGAAAAAATGGAAAGTTATGTCTTGTGATTAGAAATCACTTTGTATAGGACTATAGAATGTCTAAATCTGTTTGTATACTTAATACACGTAAATTCACAAAGCCTGTCCTTGGTAATTTGAATACACAATGAGATTTCACACAGCGATTTTTCGATGGTATGTCTGACCAAAACATCACTTTGAAAATCGATGAGAGCGCATCGCTCCTTTCAATTTTATTGTTGAAAATGATGTTTTTGTTTATTGTGATGCTACTCCAAGCCTCAGAACATGTGCACAGACCTCCTGACATGCACACATGGTCACTGCCTTTTCGAGTTTCATGCTTCAAAAAATGTCTGACTTTATATTTTTAGACACACAAAAAAAGAAGTCACAAAAAGTCAGGAATGTTCAACTAGTGAACACAGGAGTTAAATTAACTACTTTCCAGCAACATTTAATGAATAACACAACTCCTATGACGATTTTTTCATTTTTTCTTTGATTCATTACTACCGGCCAAAACATCACTTTGAAAATCGATGAGCGCGCATCGCTCCTTTCAATTTTATTGTTGAAAATGATTTTTTTTTGTTTACTGTGATGCTATCCCAAGCCTCAGAACATGTGCACAGACCTCCTGAAATGCACACAAGGTCACTGCCTTCTCGAGTTTCATGCTTCAAAAAATGTCTGACTTTATATTTTTAGACACACACAAAAATAAGCCACAAAAAGTCAGGAATGTTCAACTAGTGAACACAGGAGTTAAATTAACTACTTTCCAGCAACATTTAATGAATAATACAAGTCCTATGACGATTTTTTCATTTTTGCTTTGATTCATTACGACCGGTTTTCATTTTGAAATTGCTCAGCATATACAAATGCTATTTAATGAAAAGTATATACATATGTTCCTTGAAACTCAGTGAACTGAATTCTTACGTTCTTCATTCATTATGTGTTCCTTATTCATCAGAAACTAGTTATGTATATAGGATCCTCTGACACCATTTTTCCAGTCTTGTTTCCCCAGCTCAACCAAAAAAACCAGTAGAATTTCCTAGGCAATCGTGAAACTTCACGCTCAAAAAATGCGGGCCGGAGGGACTAGGTAAAAGTTACTGGTTAGAAGCAAGAATGCTTATTACGCAGGAACGAACATACCTACATTATTTTCTTTTATGTAGAATTCAAAGTAATCACCTAAATAAATTAAATAGTACATTGAAATAAAGTGAAAACTAAACGGTCATTTATTAGACTTTTGATGGGCAGCTAACTACATATGAGATCACCAACAGCAGGGTTACAAAGAAAGGAGCAGTAGTTGAACATATGCAAAACAAAGACCATGTGATTGTGAATAGATTCAGCACATTACATTCCCAGAAAAGCACACACAACACATATAGGAGTGATGCAAGACAGATGCAAAAAAGGGCTTCAGGGAAGAAAGAACAACACATGCTACAGATAAGTTTACAACACACCATTTTGCAGACAGCATGGGCACAACGTATGGAAAGACTGTGCAAGGCCACGGGACATGAAAGTATGCATGAGAAACACACCAAAAAAAAACACAAAACCCTCTCTAGCCATGACTTTTACCAATCTCGACCCCGCAAAAACCGTCAAATAAAAAAAATTTAGTGCGGCCTTCACTTCAAAGGCTACGTATGTCGATAGGCCTGTCCGAGGCTGTTCAAATATTTTTTGGAAATTTTTCTGGTTTCCTCTCCGGGAATTGGCATGGTCTTGTCAAATATTGCCACAGAAATTCACGGGCCGGCGCCACCAAAATCATGTCGGAGGTCAAGTACTTCAAAGCAGGTAAATGTTCAAACCACATCGTTTCAAGCAAAAGCAAGTATGACACAAGTGTTTGTTTTAGAAAAAAGGGGTAGCTCACTATTTTTCACCCTTATTTTCGACCGCAATTTTCACTTCTCAGGACATAGCAAGTATGGTGTTTTTAACTGAAAAATGCTGTTTGCATGATGCACTCTGCACTCATTTTTACACACAAGTGCACATGTTATGTTGAGTACACATGTTATGTTGAGTAATCCTGCCTAAGGGTTTTTGCAGAGAAGTACGGTACAAAAAAAACAACTAGGAAAACATAGGTAGAAAATTAGTTTGTCAAAATTCAGAACATACTCTAGAACACAGCAATACCTTTAATACACTGAAAAACTAAACCTCCGGCTACCTATTCCCAATAAAAACATTGAATTCTGTGCAAACAGCACTTCAAAATCTCGAATATTGAATGAGTTTACCTGCTTTGAAGTTGATGGGGGCTCTAACGACCACTAGAACCTACATATGAAAGGCATTTATTGCTTTCAAAAAATCATTGTCAATTATCAAAGATCAACATCTATGTTACTGTCGACAAACAAAAAAAATACACTTGTCACTTTTTTTCCCCTTAATATTTTTCATTTCCGGACCATTTTGCCGTTAACACTTAAATTTGAATTCAAAATTCAAAAGTAATTTTTTTTATTCTTCCACCGTGGCACGGAAATTCAACATTCCAGCTTTCTAATAAAAAAAGCAGAATAAAAAAATGTTAAAAACCCATTACGTAAAAAGTGCCCCCGTTTTACCAAAGCTTAAAATGCCTAAAATTACATATGGTGTGACGTCGCCGAGTCATTCAGACTGGCGGGAATTGTTTCAGTATTGTTAAAGCATTCTTCTTCCGTGTGCCCTGTCGCGGCAAGCCGGTAGGAGGGGGACGCACCGAGTGCCGGTTGTCGTTAAGAAGAAGTTGCGAGGGTTTTCTCCATTTGCAAGTTCGCGGGGTGGATTTTCTGGTCACTGTTGGGGGTGGATATAAGCGTTGGCGTACGGCCCAACTTGAAATTTTGTTTAATTCATTAATACGAGTACGGCTACGACCGTCACTCAGGTTCGTATTTACATTCTATCCCGAGGTCGGTCGGCGGTGGCGTAAGTTCGACTCCTCGCGCGCATAGAGCTGTGCGCGAACGGGGGGGAGAAGGGATTATGCCGGCCCACAAGGTATATAATGGCAATACTTACCGTTCCGGTCTGTCGGTTATCCTTGGTCTGAAGGCTACGGAGTCCCTACTTTAGGTATTCTAAAGTCTCCATATCGCTAGTACAGTTATCTGTTATTAAATATCGTACTACCGTAACAGTCAAAACGAAGGGGTCATAATGAAGGAAAAACAGTGAAGCGTTAAAAAAAAGAAAAAAAAAAAAAAAAGAAAACGTGCCAGTTAGTTGCGCCACTTCGATCTGGACCGATGATTATAATAAGGGCCTAACGGATTCCTTTCCCTACTTGGCCTTTCGTCGCAAGGTATACCAACCGAATCAAAGGGTAACAACAACAACAACAACAACAATAAAAGGGGGGGGGGGGGGGGGCGAGTCACATTTGTCATCATGACTCGGAGTTCCTAGTGCTGGCACCCTGCAAACCGTATCTTTCCTAGCACTGGATCGTACGTTATGAGGTTTATTCGTGAGAGGCTTAAGTTTGTTTGGCACCTGGCGGTGTGGTGTTGACTGAGTGGATGTGGGTAGGAGCATAGAATTTGAATCATACAAAGAAATATGAATAGAAAAGAAATAGGCTAGCATTAAGTTTTGTGTGCAGTAAGGATGTAGGAGTGTAAGTTAATGTAAATGCAATTTGAAAATTTAAATGCAATTTGAAAATACAAATGCACTTTTATCTCTTTACAGGATACTTGGATCACTTTGTACTCAGGCAATTGTTTACATCAAGGCGCTGTGTTCGCAGCAGATGGCTGGAACGCCCCACCGGTGCTCTGTTTCTCTTTCTCTTCCGGGCATTGCTTGGTACATGATTGTCGCACTGACCCCGGCTGCTCTGAACTTCTTGTCATGCCTTCTTTCTGCTCCTTGGTCTGTACTTGCTCTCTTCCTGTTGCTACTTCCACCTCATCGATCCGACCAGCCTGATACAGACAGTACCTCAGCAGTTTCCGCCCTCTCAAGTCCTCCCGTATCTTGGTGTACACAAAACCGAACTTCTCGTAGGTGGCGATCGCCACATGATTGTTTTGATAGACTTCCAACGTCCAGTCCAGCCCAACTACCACGCCAAGATCAAGATTTGAGGATGATTAGGACGGGGACCTCGGGATTTCAGGAAAGATAAAGATAGTACTTCTAGTAAATATAGGTTATGGATGCACACTGTTTCCTATAATGTTTATTAGTAACAAGAGAATATGTGACGAGACAGAGGACGCGCAAGCCAGCAAGCCAGCGAGCGCGCAAGGGGGTAAGTGGGGTGGAGAGGGGTTAAAAGGAATTTATTTGCATGCATAGACACCTGGAATGGCGGAGGTGGAAAGCAAGAAGGGAAGTCATTGCATGTTGAACCAACTTTGACGGCAAAAGAGGTAATTATACGATCATGAAACAAAAAAAGAAAAAAATTGCTCATCTGTCAAGGCATCTATGGATTGCAGGGACCTTCCCGGCTGCTGCGGCTAGTACGCAGCCAAGACAGAAGCTGCGAACATGCAAACACGACAAAAGCTACGACAATGCAGACAGAAGCAGCTATGATAAAAGCTGACCATGCAGACACAGGCAGCTATGACAGAAGCTATAGCTACGACTATGCAAACACAAGCAGCCCAAACAGAAGCCGCGACCATGCAGACACACAAACAGCCACGAAAGAAGCTGCGACCATGCAGAGACAAGATGTGGACCCTAGAATTTATGCAACCAATATTCCATCCGACAACCCCTGTCGACCAAACAATCTCCCTTTTAGACCTCACTTTGTCACTGCAAAATGTCATTTCTTATTATTGAGTCCCTTCTTAAGGATTTGTTGCTTCTGCCAACGAGCATTTTACTTGTTTCCAGAATAATCCTATATGCCCTGCCTTGAAGCGATTGGCCTGGCAAGCGGGTTATGAGAGCATTCAGAATGCGAGCATTGCCTATCCAGAGCAGAGGAGGTCTTGCTACCTTGATCGCAATGCCGTGCCGTCGCTTCTGAGGGTGCACCTTCAGCCACGCTGTACAGCACCACGAGCCATCCATATGTACACACACACACACACACACACACACACAAAAGAACCACGTTTTAATTCATGTCATGCTTTCTTTTTCAATTCCTCGCAGAACAAGGTCACTTTGGAAAGCTGTAGGCGATTGATGGATGCGTGTTGATCGACGTCTATAAGAAAGTAAAGATAGAAAAACTTTCAAAACAAAAAATGTAAACAGCTGAACATAAAGCACACGGTGGAGCAACACATGCATGTGGGAGATGAAGTACCTAGGTGGCGGGTGAAAGACGACATATACTGATCGTTGTGATGTGTATTCCTGAAAAAAGCGGCCCCAACCAGCATGCCCACACCAGATCCTGGTGCTGCTTTTTCTTCCTTTTCGAAGCAAACGTAGCAACGGTAATCGAGTGAGGACTTGGAGTATGTTTTTTTCTTGTTGAAGCACGTGCGACGGCGCTTTTTTTGGCCTGCAAAGTAAGGCAGTACTTAGTTCTTACAGAATGATACCATGCAAGCAAACACAACAACTTCGGCAACAGCAAAACAACAACAGCAACAACAACAACAGCAACAACAACAACAGCAACAACAACAGCAAACGACAACGACTTTTACAACAACGAGATGACGACGACAACAATAACGAGACAATGACAAGAGCACAAACGACAACAACCACGAGAACAACACCAACGACAACGACAACAACGACGACAACGACGACAACGACGACAACGACGACAACAACAACAACAACAACAACAACAACAACAACAACAACAACAACCACTGCAAGTTCTGACGCCTTCTTTCATTGACAATTGCAAATCGATAGCAATGCAAAATCCACATCCACATGCACACGCTGGTTAGCAGAAACGTACACACACGCACACAGACCCTCCACGATCTCTGTTAAATACCTATTTGAACATCCATAGTCATATTCATAACAACGCTTTATTTTCCATTTCAACACGCATACGAGCATCCAAACGCGCCCCCCCCCTCCCCAAAACACACGAACACAGACGCACAAACATTCTACACACACGGCAAAAATGCTCCGCACGATGCGCATGCATACATATTGTCTTGTTTCTGCGAAGCATATGCGGACATGTGGTGGTGTTGGCGGTGGCGATTTCTGTGTAGGGCTCGGGGGGGGGGGGGGGGGGAGAGGGGAGGGGGGGAGGGGGGGGGGGGGGGGGGGGGGAGTAGTTTGCTTGGAAGACTAGGTGACGCACCGCCGGGAAGTTTGGGCCGTTCCAATCCCAGCCAGCCGTACCTGATCTCGTCCGCACCTCACACACGAACAAGAGCCACACCAACAGAGCAAGTTTGCTTTGCCCCACGCAACCAGACTCAGGATCAGCAGCGGAAGGAGGAACAGTAGCAACGGCGTAATGTCAATAACATGGACAATGCCAATCATGATGATGATGATGATGATATTAATAATAATAATAATAATAATAATAATAATAATAATAATAATAGTGCTTCTCTGTCAATGGCTGATGCATTTCTGCACATGCGCCTCCATCGTCTCACCCGTGAGGGGAGTACGAAGAATTGACGATAAGCTCTAATGACACCCCCGCAAGGGCAGTTCCAACACTTCCAGACGGGCCGGTATGTTCAATGAAAATACTGGTCCAGAAATAGACCGGTATGTTCAATGAAAATACTGGTGGCACCGACGGGAATCGAACTGGCGACAGGGCCCAGATGGTAGAACTTGACCACTGGGCTATCACGGTGTCCAATAATAATAATAATAATAATAATAATAGTGCTTCTCTGTCAATGGCTGATGCAAATCTGCACATGCGCCTCCATCGTCTCACCCGTGAGGGGAGTACAAAGAATTGACGATAGGCTCTAATGACACCCCCGCACGGGCAGTTCCAACACTTCCAGACGGACCGGTATGTTCAATGAAAATACTGGTGGCACCGACGGGAATCGAACTGGCGACAGGGCCCAGATGGTAGAACGACCACTGGGCTATCACGGTGTCCATTAATAATAATAATAATAATAATAATAGTGCGTCTCTGTCAATGGCTGATGCATTTCTGCACATGCGCCTCCATCGTCTCACCCGTGAGGGGAGTACGAAGAATTGACGATAGGCTGTAATGACACCCCCGCAAGGGCAGTTCCAACACTTCCAGACGGACCGGTATGTTCAATGAAAATACTGGTCCAGACGGACCGGTATGTTCAATGAAAATACTGGTGGCACCGACGGGAATCGAACTGGCGACAGGGCCCAGATGGTAGAACTTGACCACTGGGCTATCACGGTGTCAATAATAATAATAATAATAATAATAATAATAATAATAATAATAATAATAATAATAATAATAATGTATCTCCTGCCAATTGCTGAGCCAAAAGGCCATGTGCATCCAGTCCTCCATTCCATAAGGAAAGTCTCCACACCAATCGGTGGAATAAAGGAAGTGACGGCATAGAACATTACTCTAGGAGCTTTATACCAATCAGCCCATTGAAAAGGACCAATGGCCTATGTACTCCCTTAATAATAATAATAATAATAATGATAATAATAATAATAATAATAATAATGATAATAATGATAATAATAATAATAATGATAATAATGATAATAATAATAATAATAATAATAATAATAATAATAGGCTTCCTCAGACTATAGCATCAGATCCAGATCCTGGACATGTGCCTCCATTGGGTCACCGGGGTCAGCCGATCCCAACGCATTGTCAGAACACCAAACAGACATAGCAGCAACAGCAACAGCAGGGGCAGATGGGGGCTGTGAAGTGCATGAAGAGCTAGATGTGAGGGTGTTAGCTGAAGAGAAGAACTCCGAGACACTACGCTGCGCTCCCGAACCCCTCTCTCTAGCCAGGACGTCCACTCTGCGCGGACGGCCGCGCCGCGCAACATCAACGTCACTTGGGGGAGAGGGTGGGACAGAAGCTGATGGAACCTCAGTGAGGTCAATCACCTCCTCGCCCCCATCCTCCACCCCAAGCTCCTCCCTTTTACCCTCCCTAGCAGACCAACACTCAGACACATATGATCCAAACAACACATCCAACTTTGGAGGGGGACGCAACGCTGTAACCCCTAACAACGCAGCAAGCCTAAAGTTACTGCGGAAGCGCGACTTCCCCTGAAAAAACTTACAAAACAATCGTGATTGATCCACAGGCGACATATCATCCCAACCCTGCCGCACAGAGCCCTCCCGCTCCCGCCCAAGCAACACATCCTCCACCACAACCTCACCGCCTACGACATCACCACCCTCCTCACTCCATCCCCCTCAGCAGCCCCCACAGCCATGCCACCGAGCCTCTGCACACTCAGCAACAGCTGCTTACGTCTCCCCTCATGCATGGGGCAATCCCATAAGAAGTGCGCAAGGGACTCATTGACATCATCATGACAACAGAAGCAGCGAGGGGACATGCCACTGACCAACTTGCTGCGGTACAACCGAAGGCGGTTGTTGCAGCTGAGCAACCTTCTCCGAAGCAGATTATAATGCGCATCATCAAGGGCTACCCATCTTGGGAACTCCTTAGTTCCAAAGATTTGTCTTAGGATGACTCGCAGGCCATCAGTAAGATCGCTGCCTGCCTCTCGCTTGTCCCACATCAGTTGCTGCACCATCTTGACGTCCTGCTGAAGGGCCCACTTGTCCACAGTCGAACTCCAACCCTCGAGGTCCTTCTCTGAGCTATTTAGGAGCTCCTGAAGCCCTTGTTGTAGATCCATTGAGTCCCTGATAGCGCCTTCGGCCTCCGCAGTCCAGTCGGATTTGACTTGAGATGCGATGACAGGAAATCGCTTCTCCGGTAGAACACGCAGCCGTCCATAGAACTTCAGTTGCGCCGCCCGCCGCAAACGCTCCGCACTGAAAGAGCGCGCCAGAAAGAGTGTAATCCACTTGCTTGTCTTAGGGCTGATGCCGAGAATCATCCTCATGGGGCGCAGCATTGCTGCCTCCAGCTTGGTGAGCTGCGATACGGTGGCACGCCAGACATCGAAGGCGTACTTCAGCTTGGCCCCCACAAGTTGATTCCAGCACATGAGACGATACCTAGCTTGTATCTCACCTGCACACCACAAAGAGTACCAACCTGCGGTGGCGACTTCAGTGACACGCGTAGCCCGCAGGGCCTGCTCCTTCCACTTCAGGTCGTCGGTGATAACCACTCCCAGGTACTTGTACTGACTGGTGACACAAAGCTTCTGGCCGCGAAACCACACCACGGGCTCACCTCGCTCCCTGATACTTGGTCCTTTCGCCTTGCTCGACGTGTAAATGGGCATGATTTCCGTCTTGCCGGGCTTCAAGTTGACTTCCAGCCGGTAATCTTCCGCGAACTTGGCCACAACATTGACCATCTTCTGGAGCTCGGTGCGACTGTGAGCGATGAGGGCCACGTCGTCCGCGTATAGAAGTGCCTTGATGTCGTTCAGCCGCTTCACATCCGTGATCTTGAGGGCACTCGCCAGCCGATCACACAGCTCATCCATAAAGACGTTGAAGAGTGTGGGAGAGAGAGGGGACCCCTGTTGGACGCCTACACCCTCCAGTACTTCGTGGGTGAGTGCTCCATCAACTAGCACTTGCGACGAAGTCTGCTCGTAGCACCTGCGTAGCGTGCGCCAGAACTTGCCCCTTACACCCAGCTTCCAGAGCCTCTCAAATAGGCCATCTCTCCAAACAGACGGGAAAGCCTTGCGTAGATCGACGAACAGGACATACGACTCCCGCTTCTGCTGCTGACGCCCCTTCAACCTCTGCCAAAGGGTAAAGACCTGATCCGTAGTGCTACGCCCCGCGGCGGAAGCCTCCCTGCTCTGGACGTAGCTTATCCGGGCCATCCACGAAGAGCGTTAGACGAGTAGCTAATAAGGACAGATACAGCTTACCAAGGCAACTAATAATCGAGATATCCCTCCAGTTGTCAGGATCCGTAGGATCCCCACCCTTGGGGATATTGACGATGATTCCCTTGCCCCAAGCTTTTGGAGTCCTCTCGGCTTCTCGAATCCAGTTGAAGTACTGCGTTAAGTAGCCATTGATGTAGGCGCCGCCATACTTGAGCATCTCGTTCTTCACTTTGTCCTCGCCACAAGCTTTGTGGTTATTCAGGGCACGTTGCCTTGCAAGGACCTCCTCTTGCGTGAACGGCTTGTCCAGCTCTTCGCAAGTGTCTTCACCTACTTCGTGCTCCTTCATAGCCCGGGCCACCTCATCTCTGAAGCGATCGTTCCAGTGGTACTGCCGCTTAGCTTCGGCTTCCTCCCACTCCAGCGAGCCTGCTTCTGCACAGCACGCCACCACAACAGCCGCACTTGCCGGATTTTCCCGTGGCTTCACCGAATTTCTCCGAAATTCCTCCCACCGAGCGACCTTTTCCGGCAGCGTACACGCCAGTGAGCCATCCTCCCTTTGCACCGGCGCGGAGACCTTCGTTCTGCGTGCCCCGCCAAGCCGCTTCGCGAGTAGCCAAAAGCGCTTTGAGGATTGTTCGCGTTGACATTTGACCGCTTCTTCCTGCACTTGCTTGAAGGAGGCGGACTTCTTGGCCCGAGTTGCCTTCCGAATTTGCTTGCGGAGCCGTAGCCAATTCAGACGGGCTTCCGCATTCGATTCATCCCTCCTGTATGCTGCGTAGGCCTCCCGGCGCTGCTGAATGAGCTCCTTTAGCTCCCCGTCGAACCAATTGTTGGTGAAACGGGGTCGTATACATCTGGAGCCAAGGACCCGGTGCGCCGCCATTCGGAAGGACTGCGCCACTCGCTCGGTGACGTCATCTACCACCCGTTGGCTGTCGGCACCACCCGATAGGTCAAGCTCAGGCAGCTGATGCACTCCAAGCTTCTGTAGGCAATGCTGGAATACGTCATCGAACTTGTCGCGTAGATAATCCAGCGCTTGCTTCGCAGCGTGATCATTACCCGAGACACCAGCACCAATAAGCTTATCAACACGAAAGGACCTGTAAGGTTTCGCAGCCCGCTTTGGCCGGCGCTGGCCGCTCCACGTCAGTTCGGCCCATACTGCCTTGTGGTCCGTATCAAGATCATCTTCGCATACTCCGAACTTTGCTCCAGATGCCAAGCCAGGCGACGCGCAGATGTAATCGAGGAGGTGCTTGCCTGTGCCCATGCCGCGCTGCTCACGCCGGGACCACCAGTAGGACCCTTCCACTGGGAACGAGAAGCCGCTCAGATTTCGCAGGCCCGTAGCGACGAGGACAGCCGCGAGTCTCTTGCCGTTCTCCGAACGTACCGGTGCTCCCTTATCATCGACCTCCCCGTGTTGACCGACGATGCCCTCCTCTTTTCGGCTGCATGCCGGCCCGAGCTTCGCGTTGGCATCCGCCACCGTGACCACAAGACCTTTGGCTCCAAAAAAAGCTATAGCTGCCTGCCAGGCCGCATACGCCTCTGACGACTCTTCTTCCTGCGTTTCCTGGGGAAAGTAGCCGTTGCCCACATAGATATCCTGAGCGCCGGTAACACCCGAGGCGATACGCAGCCACACTTGCTGCCGGTGGTCGACGGGGGCTGACACCAGGTTGCAATACGGACCAAGGAAGTTAGCCACCGCGAATAGAACCCCACCCTTGCAGCGATTTTTCTCGCTGACCTCCGCAGGTTTTCCAAAAATCCGGAATCCATCCAGGCTGCCTTTGGAAAGTTGCTTCTTGCCCATGCGGTGCTCCTGAGCCCCGATGACTAGCCAGCCCTCGTGCTTGTAGAATGATGCCCATTCCGCCGTGCCTACGTTGTCGTATCCCGTTTTACCCTGCCAGTTGTGACTCGCGACGAGTAGCTTGAAGCCGGTATCGAACTGCTTGGAGCGGTGCTTCTTGGCTCGTTTCCGGACCCGACGGCCGCGCTTGGCTTCCGCCCTCGTGCTGCCCCCCTCTGCAGGTGCTTGCGCAGGTTGGTCCCCCACTGCACTGGCCGCCGAATGCAGGGGCACCACATGCATATCAGCACACTCAGACACGCACTTAGGTGCATCGGCAGCCAATTCCGAAGACACCACCTGCACATCATCGACACATTCTTCATGCAGAGGCAAGACGCGATATCCCGTCGCAGCTTCCTCCTTCCGGACCGCCGCTTCCCCACGCAGATGGATGCGAATAAGCCTTCGGACACGTTCCCTGTCCCTGAACCTGCGCCCAAGGGCCACATTGACCCCTCTGCCGAAGAATTTGAGATGTTTGAGTTGCTGCAACGCCGTCTGCCTGCTGTCATCGTCCTCGTAGACCAGCTCCAGGTGACGAGACATTCGCTGGCCTTGCCACTCCATTACCGGGACCACCAGACCAAGACCGCTCATTTTGGAGGCGATCTCCTGTAGATTGGCGCGTTCTGAGAGCCCCCAGACAATCAGATTACGCCCGTCCTTGTCGTACCGATCTACCCGCCGGTACCGTCGAGGCGGCGGTGCCATCTGCCACATAGCGCCGCTCGCCTTATGTTGAAGCGCCGACCCGTGTGCCAGGTTTGGGGAGGAAGGATGAGGCGCAGCTAAGATAGCCTCTCCACGTGGTTCAGGAATTCCGTCATATACGCGAGCCCTCATCCTCCCATCCTGGGACATCGGGCCAGAGCCCGTCGAAGAGGCATTCCCACGGGGATTGTCCAGGTCTTCGGCGATTCTACCTTGTCCCATAAGGGCCACAGTGGTAGCTCCGTGCTTCGCGTATTTGTAATCCATTGAGAGTAGTAGACGGCCAATGTCGCTGGCCATCACCGCCGCGCCTCTTTACGCCGAGGAAAGCGCCCGTCCATGCAAATAGCATCGGCGGTATCTGCAACACACACTACACGCATTTCCGCCGGTGTCACTGGACGCTGCCGCGTCGCTTCGTGCCCTTCGGCGCCCGCCAGCACCCCCAGCGTCGCCAGAACCTGCCTCACGCACTACACACACTCTCCATCGCATCGCCAACGCCTCTACTCTCATGCCTTATGGACTTTCAGCTGCTCCTAACAATACACATCATGAGGTACGGGTGTCCCCGAGTGGAGCCAGATCGGACGGCGTGCCGCTGAAACTCCTTCCCCCACGTGGGTATAGAAGGCGCGAACCTAGCGGTACCTATAGGGTCTTACAGACAAGTATAGTAATCCCAGCCGAAGCTGCTCAGTTAGAAATGCAACGGTGGAGGGTGTGAATGCATGGGGCAAGGCACGGCAACGCAGCAAGGCACTGGCAGGCATTGGGACCGACTGAAGCCCCTCTCCAACGTGCGCTCATCATGTGTTCCAGTTAGGCAAGCCCGAAGAAGCGAAGATAGGGAGGAGACAAAACCCAGATAGGATGAAGATAGGATGAACATGAAGCCGAAATGGAGCCGAGTTGGAACAGGTCAACTCGGCCCCATCTCGGTTCAATGTGAATCCTATCTTCAACCCATCTCGGTACTGTTTCCTCCGAATGCTCACCTCAACAAGATCACCAAACCGGAACTGGAAGCCCCCAGGCATTTACTCGGCAGGAAATTCGGCGAAAATGGGCTAACCAGGAAACCAGACCCAAACCAACAGCCAAGAAAAACGAGCCAACCAACAATCCAACAGACAACCCCACAACCTGCCTGGCCGAACCCCTACCGAGTAAATGCCCAGTTGAGAGTTGCGCATATCCCGGTGACCGCCCTCCCCAAGCGGTCACCTTCGTGGGGAGAGGCCCAACCACCTCCTCTTCCCATGGAGTGCCATCTTGTGCACCCCTCCAGAATAATAATAATAATAATAATAATAATAATAATAATAATAATAATAATAATAATAATGATAATAGTGTATCTCCTGCCAATTGCTGAGCCAAAAGGCCATGTGCATCCAGTCCTCCATTCCATAAGGAAAGTCTCCACACCAATCGGTGGAATAAAGGAAGTGACGGCATAGAACATTACTCTAGGAGCTTTATACCAATCAGCCCATGGAAAGGACCGATGGCCTGTACTCCCTAATAATGATAATAATAATGATAATAATAATAATAATAATAATAATAATAATGATAATAATAATAATAATAATAATAATAGTAATAGTAATAGTTATAGTAATAGTAACAGTGATAATAATAATAATAATAATAATAATAATAATAATAATAATAGTGCTTCTCTGTCAATGGCTGATGCATTTCTGCACATGCGCCTCCATCGTCTCACCGTGAGGGGAGTACGAAGAATTGACGATAAGCTCTCATGACACCCCCGCAAAGGCAGTTCCAACACTTCCAGACGGACCGGTATGTTCAATGAAAATGCTGGTGGCACCGACGGGAATCGAACTGGCGACAGGGCCCAGATGGTAGAACTTGACCACTGGGCTATCACGGTGTCCAAATAATACTAATAATAATAATAATAATAATAATAATAATAATAATAATAGTGCTTCTCTGTCAATGGCTGATGCATTTCTGCACATGCGCCTCCATCGTCTCACCCGTGAGGGGAGTACGAAGAATTGACGATAAGCTCTAATGACACCCCCGCAAGGGCAGTTCCAACACTTCCAGACGGGCCGGTATGTTCAATGAAAATACTGGTCCAGTAATAGACCGGTATGTTCAATGAAAATACTGGTGGCACCGACGGGAATCGAACTGGCGACAGGGCCCAGATGGTAGAACTTGACCACTGGGCTATCACGGTGTCCATAATAATAATAATAATAATAATAATAATAATAGTGCTTCTCTGTCAATGGCTGATGCATTTCTGCACATGCGCCTCCATCGTCTCACCCGTGAGGGGAGTACGAAGAATTGACGATAAGCTCTCATGACACCCCCGCAAAGGCAGTTCCAACACTTCCAGACGGACCGGTATGTTCAATGAAAATACTGGTGGCACCGACGGGAATCGAACTGGCGACAGGGCCCAGATGGTAGAACTTGACCACTGGGCTATCACGGTGTCCAAATAATACTAATAATAATAATAATAATAATAATAATAATAATAATAATAGTGCTTCTCTGTCAATGGCTGATGCATTTCTGCACATGCGCCTCCATCGTCTCACCCGTGAGGGGAGTACGAAGAATTGACGATAAGCTCTAATGACACCCCCGCAAGGGCAGTTCCAACACTTCCAGACGGGCCGGTATGTTCAATGAAAATACTGGTCCAGTAATAGACCGGTATGTTCAATGAAAATACTGGTGGCACCGACGGGAATCGAACTGGCGACAGGGCCCAGATGGTAGAACTTGACCACTGGGCTATCACGGTGTCCATAATAATAATAATAATAATAATAATAATAATAGTGCTTCTCTGTCAATGGCTGATGCATTTCTGCACATGCGCCTCCATCGTCTCACCCGTGAGGGGAGTACGAAGAATTGACGATAAGCTCTCATGACACCCCCGCAAAGGCAGTTCCAACACTTCCAGACGGACCGGTATGTTCAATGAAAATACTGGTGGCACCGACGGGAATCGAACTGGCGACAGGGCCCAGATGGTAGAACTTGACCACTGGGCTATCACCGTGTCCAATAATAATAATAATAATAATAATAATAATAATACTTCCTCTAAGGCATACTGATGCAGCTGATGGCACGATCCGTTTCCGGACATAAGCCTCCATGCCCTTGTTCGAGGTGCTCCATCCCCACCTAGTCAGTCTCTCGACTGATTATAGGGGCCACCGATGGAGCTCCTGAGGGCAAGACTACACTAAGCCGAGGTTATTCCGCAGTCTCAACAACCTCTTGCAAAACGTTGCCGCATGTGCAAGTGCGTACACCAAGCATGGTTGCTAGAAGTACCTCAAAACCCCACCCATAACAATTTGGTATCCGCTGGGTCCACGGGCTATCAACCGGCATAGCGGAGTTTAAGATCTTCGACAGGCGCCCAACGACCCTCCTCCCCAGCATCATCCACCAAATGGTTTTGAGTTGGCATCACAGTTTAACGCCGTAAGGCCATTGGGCTGAATAATAATAATAATAATAACAATAATAATAATAATAATAATAATAATAATAATAGTAATAATTATAATAGTAATAATAATAATGATAACAATAATAATAATAATAATAATAATAATAATAGTAGTAGTAGTAGTAGTAGTAGTAGTAGTAGTAGTAATAATAATAATAATAATAGTGCTTCTCAGTCAATGGCGAATGCATTTCTGCACATGTGCCTCCATCGTCTCACCCGCGAGGGGAGTACGAAGATTGGACGATAGGCTCCACTGACACCCCCGCAAGGCAGCTCCAAGCCTTCCAGACAGACCAATACTTTCAAAGAAAATATCCTTTGAAAATACTGGCACCGACGGGAATCGAACTGGCGACAGGTCCCAGATGGTAGACCTTAACCACTGGGCTATCGTGCCACTAATAATAATAATAATAATAATAATAATAATAATAATAATAATAATAATAATAATAATAATAATACTATATCTGAGGCGTACTGATGCAGCTAATGGCATATCCTCAACGGACATAAGCCTCCAATACCCTTGTTCGAGGTCCTCCACCCCCCCGTGTCAGTCTCTCGCCTGCTGATCGGGGCCACCGATGGAGCTCCTGAGCAAGACTGCACTAAGCCGAGGTTATTCAATAGTAATAATAATAATAATAATAATAATAATAATAATAATAATAGTGCTTCTCTGTCAATGGCTGATGCATTTCTGCACATGCGCCTCCATCGTCTCACCCGTGAGGGAAGTACGAAGAATTGACGATAGGCTGTAATGACACCCCCGCAAGGGCAGTTCCAACACTTCCAGACGGACCGGTATGAATAATAATAATAATAATAATAATAATAGTAATAATAGTAATAATAGTGCTTCTCTGTCAATGGCTGATGCAAATCTGCACATGCGCCTCCATCGTCTCACCCGTGAGGGGAGTACAAAGAATTGACGATAAGCTCTAATGACACCCCCGCACGGGCAGTTCCAACACTTCCAGACGGACCGGTATGTTCAATGAAAATACTGGTGGCACCGACGGGAATCGAACTGGCGACAGGGCCCAGATGGTAGAACTTGACCACTGGGCTATCACGGTGTCAATAGCAATAATAATAATAATAATAATAATAATAATAATAATAATAATAATAATAATAATAATAATAGTGCTTCTCTGTCAATGGCTGATGCATTTCTGCACATGCGCCTCCATCGTCTCACCCGTGAGGGGAGTACGAAGAATTGACGATAAGCTCTAATGACACCCCCGCAAAGGCAGTTCCAACACTTCCAGACGGACCGGTATGTTCAATGAAAATACTGGTCCAGACGGAGCGGTATGTTCAATGAAAATACTGGTGGCACCGACGGGAATCGAACTGGCGACAGGGCCCAGATGGTAGAACTTGACCACTGGGCTATCACGGTGTCCAATAATAATAATAATAATAATAATAATAATAATAATAATAATAATAATAATAATGATGATGATGATAAGAATGATAATAATAATAATAATATATATATATATTGATCTGTCATGGCTGAGCCCGAGGGCCATGCGCCTTCATCCCTCGACCCAACAGGGACTACAGTGAGTATGTTGGGGAGGGAAGAGTGACTCTAACCATCCTGCATAGAAGGCCCCAAAAGTCCCTACTACCCGCACAGTGTCGGGTACCTTGCAGGAAATCAACTACAAATGATTGATCTTCCCCGCGTGAGAGCTCCACGAGACTGGGTAGGTCCCGCATGGAGGTACTCACAGGGGTAGCAGAATTCATGCGGTCTGCCAGCGCATGAGGACGTTTTGTGGTAAGTATCTGGGACGCCTCGAAACCCGTCACCACCCCTAGATCGCGGAATGTAAATACCCCTTTGATCCCACGTGGTGTATGTCTTATAAAAAACAACACAACGACATGGCCTCGGAACCAACACAACAACATAGCCTCGGAACCCACATCGACATAGCCTCGGAACCCACACAACAACAGAGCCTCGGAACCAACACAACAACATAGCCTCGGAACCAACACAACAACATAGCCTCGGAGCCAACACAACGACATAGCCTCGAAACCAGTGGGAAGAGGCCCAACCACCTCCTCTTCCCGTGGGGTGCCATACTGTGCACCCCTCCATAATAATAATAATAGTAATGATAATAATAATAATAATAATAATAACTAGGGGCTGCGCCAACACCTGAAAGGATGGTTTACCGGTGTGCTTCGCGCACCAAACCCCGCCAGCCCCACTTCTTATCACTTTTTTGAGGGCCCCCCCGGACACCCCCCCCCCCCCCCCCCCGGCCCCTTTCCCTTCGACAGGGTACGTTGAATTGCCGGAGGTGTCGCAAAGGGCGCCTGGTGGCACAAAACCTCAATTTTCAGGTGTGGGTGCCACCCGCGACCAGAACGGGTACGTACATTCGCAGGTCTCCCCGGACCCCCCCTTTCCCTTCGACAGGGTACGTTGAATTGCCGGAGGTCCGCAAAGGGCGCCTGGTGGCAAAAAACCTGAATTTTCAGGTGTGGGTGCCACCCGCGACCAGAACGGGTACGTACAATCGCAGCCCTTCAGGAAACTGCAGCACCTAACGCAATTCACTCGCACCCGGAGGCTATCGTAGCCAGGAGGGTGGTGTGCAGAGCGTAGTAAGGCTCGACGTGGCGTACTCGCGACGCGATTATGCCGAGTGCTGCAGTATCCATAAGGACCAGCCAAGCCTGGCAACCTCATAGACATGCAGCCTCAAGCTAGTCGAGCCAAACCACTCCGCACCCCACCCCCCTCAAAGACCAGAAGGAACTCCACAAGCCACAACCATAAACATACAGTAGTGCCATGCATGAGCAAGCCCAACCTAACAGGCAGCAGCAAATAAGAAAAATGAAAAAGAAAAAAGAAAAGGGGAAAAGAAGGAAAAATAATAATAATAGTAATAATAATAAAATATGATGAATAATACTATATCTGAGGCGTACTGATGCAGCTAATGGCATATCCTCAACGGACATAAGCCTCCAATACCCTTGTTCGAGGTCCTCCACCCCCCCGTGTCAGTCTCTCGCCTGATGATCGGGGCCACCGATGGAGCTCCTGAGGGCAAGACTGCACTAAGCCGAGGTTATTCCGCAGTCCCAGCAACCTCTTGCAAGACGTCACCGAATGTGCAAGTGCATACACCAAGCGCGGTTGCTAGAGCTGCCTCGAAACCCCACCCATAACAATCTGGTGTCTGCTGGGTCCTGGGCTATCAACCAGCATATGCGGAGTTTAAGATCTTTTACGCGCGCAACGACCCTCCTCCCCAGCATCTACCACCAAAGGGTTATGAGTTGGCGTCACAGTTTAACGCCTTGAGGCCATTGGGCTGAATAATAATAATAATAATAATAATAATAATAATAATAATAATAATAATAATAATAATAGTGCTTCTCTGTCAATGGCTGATGCATTTCTGCACATGCGCCTCCATCGTCTCACCCGTGAGGGGAGTACGAAGAATTGACGATAAGCTCTAATGACACCCCCGCAAGGGCAGTTCCAACACTTCCAGACGGGCCGGTATGTTCAATGAAAATACTGGTCCAGAAATAGACCGGTATGTTCAATGAAAATACTGGTGGCACCGACGGGAATCGAACTGGCGACAGGGCCCAGATGGTAGAACTTGACCACTGGGCTATCACGGTGTCCATAAACAATAATAATAATAACAATAATAATAATAATAATAATAATAATACTTCTACTACTACTACTACTGCTACTACTGCTACTACTACTACTACTAGTACTAATAATAATAATAATATAATAATAATAATAATAATAATAATAATAATAATAATAATAATAATAATAATAATAATAATAATAATACTTCCTCTAAGGCGTACTGATACAGCTGATGGCACGATCCGTTACCGGACATGGGCCTCCATGCCCTTGTTCGAGGTGCTCCATTCCCACCTAGTCAGTCTCTCGACTGGTAATAGGGGCCACCGATGGAGCTCCTGCGGGCAAGACTACACTAAGCCGAGGTTATTCCGCAGTCCCAGCAATCTCCTGCAAAACGTTGCCGAATGTGCAAGTGCGTACACCAAGCATGGTTGCTAGAACTACCTCAAAACCCCAACCATAACAATTTGGTATCCACTGGGTTCCCGGGCTATCAAGCGGCATAGCGGAGTTTAAGATCTTCGACGGGCGCCCAACGACCCTCCTCCCCAGCATCATCTACCAAATGGTTTTTGAGTTGGCATCACAGTTTAACGCCGTAAGGCCATTGGGCTAAATAATAATAATAATAATAATAATAATAATAATAATAATAATAATAATAAAAGTAATAATAATAATAATAATAATAATAATAATAATAATAATAATAATAATAATAGTGCTTCTCTGTCAATGGCTGATGCATTTCTGCACATGCGCCTCCATCGTCTCACCCGTGAGGGGAGTACGAAGAATTGACGATAGGCTCTAATGACACCCCCGCAAGGGCAGCTCCAACACTTCCAGACGGACCGGTATGTTCAATGAAAATACTGGTCCAAACGGACCGGTATGTTCAATGAAAATACTGGTGTCACCGACGGGAATCGAACTGGCGACAGGGCCCAGATGGTAGAATAATAATAATAATAATAATAATAATAATAATAATAATAATAATAATAATAATAATAAGATAATGATAATGATGATGATAATAATTAATAATAATAATAACAATAATAACTAGGGGCTGCGCCAACACCTGAAAAGATGGTTTGCGGTGCGCGAACGCACCCCCCCTGCCCCTCTCTCCTCCTCTTCCCAAGGTCGCTTTTCCTCTCATTCACATGCACCACTTTTACAGCCTCGGGGCAATCTCAGCCATTCATTTGGGCACGGATAATAACAATGCTAATAATAATGATAATAATAATAATAATAATAATAATAATAATAATAATAGTAATAATAATAATAATAGTAATTGGAAGAAGAAGAAGAAGAAGGAGGAGGAGGAGGAGGAGGAGGAGAAGAAGAAGAAGAAGAAGGAGAAGAAGAAGAAGAATAAGAAGAAGGAGAAGAAGAAGGAGAAGAAGGAGAAGAAGAAGGAGAAGAAGAAGAAGAAGAAGAAGAAGAAAGGATTCTGGTCAAGATGCTGGTAAGAACTGCAGAGAGGGAGAGAAGGGAGAAGAGCAGTACCATGTATGTCGATGAGATCGGTTTCGCGGAGCTGGTTCGCCTAGGCAGCCACAGCCCCGTCAGCGCCCCACGCAACAGCCTCCGCCACAGACATGGATATGCATGCATACCGATATATACATATTATGTCTACGCCCCAAAATAACTGAATAACGTTCAACTTAGCCAGTACACAAACCCACAGTGTACATACACATACAAACAGTACATAAATTATCACACATAAATAAGCGAATAAACAAACAAATGAATAAGTAAGTAAGTAAATAAATAAATAAATAACTAAATAAATAAATAAATAAATAAATAAATAAATAAGTAAATAAGTAAATAGTAAATAAGTACATAAGTAAATAAATAAATAAATAAAGAAATAAATAAAGAAATAAATAAAGAAATAAATAAACAAATAAATAAACAAATAAACAAATAAATAAATAAATAAATAAATAAATAAATAAATAAATAAATAAATAAATAGACCTACATATGTTTACATAATACTACCTTATACATTATATGCATGCATGTGTATGTATGTGTGTATGTATGCATGTATGCATGCATGTATCTATGTATGCATGCATGTATGCATGTGCATTTATGTATGTACATATGTGCGATGTACGTACGTAGGCATATGCATGTATGTGCAGTTATGAATATGTGTATACACGTATGTTTGCATGTGGCGTGTGCATGTATTTGTGCACGCGGTTGCGTCAGCATTTTGTCACATCTCTGCATCGAGGTGGCGGGCCTGCACGTTGAGGGGCTGTGAGGCGACCTCCACCAGGCACCGCAGCTGCGGGAAGTCCGCAGCCTGGAACTGCCGGAACTGGTAGCAGCTGTGACTCCTGGCTTGCGCACCGAGGCCGCTGTGCTGGTCTTTCCTTCGAGACTCCAAGAACTCCTTGATCAGCCTCTATAACAGGTGAGGACCAGGTCTTGTACGACCACCATGCATGCGCGAGCTGCCTTGCAAAAATTAGCTTTATAATAAGTTTGAGCAAGCCTGTGAGTCTTGTATCTTTGGCTGGCTTCTTTAAACATTTTTTACAAGCCTACCCTATCTGTCTCAACAAATTATTGAAAATATCCAAGCGACGGGGTTGTGATAATAATAATAATAATAATAATAATAATAATAATAATAATAATAATAGTAATAATAATAATAATAATAACAATAATAATAATAGTGCTTCTCTGTCAATGGCTGATGCATTTCTGCACATGCGCCTCCATCGTCTCACCCGTGAGGGGAGTACGAAGAATTGACGATAGGCTCTAATGACACCCCCGCAAGGGCAGTTCCAACACTTCCAGACGGACCGGTATGTTCAATGAAAATACTGGTCCAGACGGAGCGGTATGTTCAATGAAAATACTGGTGGCACCGACGGGAATCGAACTGGCGACAGGGCCCAGATGGTAGAACTTGACCACTGGACTATCACGGTGTCCAAAATAATAATAATAATAATAATAATAATAATAATAATAATAGTGTATCTCCTGCCAATTGCTGAGCCAAAAGGCCATGTGCATCCAGTCCTCCATTCCATAAGGAAAGTCTCCACACCAATCGGTGGAATAAAGGAAGTGACGGCATAGAACATTACTCTAGGAGCTTTATACCAATCAGCCCATGGAAAGGACCGATGGCCTATGTACTCCCTAATAATAATAATAATAATAATAATAATAATAATAATAATAATAACAACTTCTCTGTCAATGGCGGATGCAAATCTGCACATGTGCCTCCATCGTCTCACCCGCAAGGGGAGTACAAAGAATTGGCCAATAGCTCTACTGTCAGGGCAGCTCCAAGCCTTCCAGACAGACCAATACTTTCAAAGAAAACATACTTTGAAAATACTGGTACCGACGGGAATCGAACTGGCGACAGGTCCCAGATGGTATTGACGACAGGTCCCAGATGGTATTGAACTTGACCAGGGCTATTGCGGTGCCAATGATGATGTAATAATAATAATAATAATTATGATAATAATAATAATAATAATAATAATAATAATAATAATAATAGTGCTTCTCAGTCAATGGCAAATGCATTTCTGCACATGTGCCTCCGTCGTCTCACCCACGAGGGGAGTACGAAGATTTGACGATAGGCTCTACTGACACCCCCGCAAGGCAGCTCCAAGCCTTCCAGACAGACCAATACTTTCAAAGAAATAATAATAATAAGAATAAGAATAATAATAATAATAATAGTGCTTCTCTGTCAATGGCTGATGCATTTCTGCACATGCGCCTCCATCGTCTCACCCGTGAGGGGAGTACGAAGAATTGACGATAAGCTCTAATGACACCCCCGCAAGGGCAGTTCCAACACTTCCAGACGGGCCGGTATGTTTAATGAAAATACTGGTCCAGAAATAGACCGGTATGTTCAATGAAAATACTGGTGGCACCGACGGGAATCGAACTGGCGACAGGGCCCAGATGGTAGAACTTGACCACTGGGCTATCACGGTGTCCAAATAATAATAATAATAATAATAATAATAATAATAATAGTAAATAGGGGCTGCGCCAACACCTGAAAGGATGGTTTGCGGTGCGCTTTGAGTACCCTCCCCCTCTTCCCAAGGTCGCGTTTCCTCACATGCACAACTTTTACAGCCTTGGAGCAATCTCAGCCATTCATTTGGGCACTACTTTGTCATTACATTCGAATTTCATAATTTCGACTTTATCCCTAGCAAAAAGCTTGTGACAAGCTTGCGAAAACACAAAGAATCAGCCTCTAAGCCCCTCTGGCACAACTCCTAGATCCTTGGAGCATTCTCAGCCATTCAGTTGGGCACTACTTTGCCAAAATCTTCGTAAATATCTTTTTCAACTGGTTCACTACCTAGAACGCGTCCCGAGGTTGTGAAAACCAAAAAATCAGCCACTCAACCCTTCTGGCACAACTTTGGGAGCCCTGGAGCATTCTCAGTCATTCATTTTGGTGCCGGAATATTCGTTTCGGGTACGTACAATTGCGGGGCTTGCATTCACGGGGGAAGGCCCCCGGACCTTCCTTTTCTACAGTCGACAGGTACGTTCAATTTGGAGGTAACCGGCATAAATACTTCTGGCACAACTCGTAGAGGCTTGGAGCATTCTCAGCCACTCATTTTGGCGCTGGCTGATTCTCGCGGGTACGTACAATTGCTGGGCTGGGGTGGTTCCCGGGGGAGGGCCCCCCGACCCCCCCGACCCCCCCTTCCCCGTCGACAGGGTACGTTCAATAGCCGGAGGTACCGGAAAGTACTCCCCAAAAAAAAGAAATGTTGGCATTCAGGACACTCACCTAACGCAAATATTTGATGAATTCCAACAAAAAAAAAGTATATAACCATCAACATCAAGTCTGGCGCTAGCCATCCTGCAAATATGAGCTCCCAACTCCTCCTGGTTCACACAAACCATCATTTATTCCGACGGGGGTGCAGAAAATAGACCAAAAAAACAAAAAATTTTGGTTTCAGGACACTCCCCTAATGCAAATATTTGCGTGAATTCCAAAAAAAAAAAAACTATAGCAGCATCAACATCGAGTCTGGGACTAGCCACCCTGTCAAAATGAGCTCCTCCTGGTTCCCGCAAACCATGATTTATTCCGACGGAGGTGCAGAAAATAGGCTAAAACAACAAGGAATTTTGTTCAGGACACTCCCCTAACGCAAATATTTGCGTGAATCAAAAAAATTATATCAGCATCAAACGTCGAGTCTGGGACTAGCCACCCTGCAAATATGAGCTCCCAGCTCTTCCTGGTTTCACAAACCATGATTTATTCCGATAGAGGTGCGGAAATGGTGGGTAGTGTGTGTGTGTGGGGGGGGGGGGGGGGGATGGTTTGCGGTGCGCTTTGCAACCCCCCCCCCCCCCCCTCCCCTCTCCTCTTCCCAAGATCGCTTTTCCTCTCATTCTCACATGCACAACTTTTACAGCCTTGGAGCAATCTCAGCCATTCATGTTGGCACTACTTTATAATTACATTCGAATTTCATAATTTCAATAATATCCCTAAAAAAGAGGTTCACTACCTAGAGCGCGTCCCGAGGTTGTGAACACCAAAAAATCAGCCTCTCAACCCTTCTGGCACAACTTTGGGAGCCATGGAGCATTCTCAGCCATTCATTTTGGTGACGGGTAATTCGCTTCGGGTACGTACAATTACAGGGCTGGATTCCGGGGGGGGGTGGGGGGTGGGGGGGAGGGGGGGGGAAGGGCCCCCGGACCCCCCTTTCCACAGTTGACAGGGTGCGTTCAATTGCAGAAGGTAACCGGCATAAACCCTTCTGGCACAACTCTTAGAGCCTTGGAGCATCCTCAGCCATTCATTTGGTGCCGGCTAATGCGCTTCGGGTACGTACAATTGCAGGGCTGGGGTTCCCGGGGAGGGCCCCCCTTCCCCGTCGACAGGGTACGTTCACTTGCCGGAGGTTCCGGCAAGTACTCCCAAAAAAACAAGGAATTTCGGCATTCAGGACACTCACCTAAGCCAAATATTTGCGTGCATTCCAAAAAAAAAACTATACCAGCATCAACATCGAGTCTGTAGCTAGACACCCTGTCAATGAGCTCCCAACTCCTCCTGGTTCACACAAATCATGATTAATCCGACGGGCGTGCAGAAAATAGGCAAAAAAAACAAGGAATTTTGGCATTCAGGACACTCTCCTAACGAAAATATTTGCGGGGATTCTTAACAAAAAAAATCATACCAGCATCAACATCGAGTCTGGGGCTAGCCAACCTGCAAATATGAGCTCCCAACTCCTCCTGGTTCCCAAAAACCATGGTTTGTTCCGACCGGGGTGCGAAAATGCGCCGGGGGGGGGGGGGGCGGTACACAAATTCCGATTTGCCCCTGCCCCCAAACCCCCCGCCCCATACTCCCAACGCCTTCAGGGATAATAATAATAATAATAATAATAATAATAATAATAATAATAATAATAATAATAATAATAATAATAATAATAATAATAATAGTGCTTCTCTGTCGATGGCTGATGCATTTCTGCACATGCGCCTCCATCGTCTCACCCGTGAGGGGAGTACGAAGAATTGACGATAAGCTCTAATGACACCCCCGCAAGGGCAGTTCCAACACTTCCAGACGGGCCGGTATGTTCAATGAAAATACTGGTCCAGACGGATCGGTATGTTCAATGAAAATACTGGTGGCACCGAAGGGAATCGAACTGGCGACAGGGCCCAGATGGTAGAACTTGACCACTGGGCTATCACGGTGTCCATAAATAATAATAATAATAATAATAATAATAATAATAATAATAATAATAATAATAATAATAATAATAATATGTGTGTTGATCTGTCATGGCTGAGTCCAAGGACCATGCGCCTCCATCCAGCGACCCAACAGTCACACAGTAAATGTTGGGGAGGGAAGAGTGACTCTAACCATCCCTGAATAGCTACCCGCCCGGCGTGTCGGATACCTTGCAGGGAATCAACTGCAAATGATTGATGTTCCCTATGAGAGTTCCACAAGACTGGGTATAAGTCGAATGGAGGTACTCAAGGGGGGTTAGCAGACATTTCATGCGGTCTGCCAGCGCATGAGGACGTTTTGCGGTAAGTGTCTGGGACGCCTCGAAACCCCTCACCACCCCATATACCCTTTTGACCCCACGTGGTGTATGTCTTATAAAACAACACAACAACATAGCCTCGGAACTATTGAGAAGAGGCCCAACCACCTCCTCTTCCCGTGGGGTGCCATACTGTGCAACCCTCCAAAATAATAATAATAATAATAATAATAATAATAATAATAATAATAATAATAATAATAATAATAATAATAATAATAATAGTGCTTCTCTGTCAATGGCTGATGCATTTCTGCACATGCGCCTCCATCGTCTCACCCGTGAGGGGAGTACGAAGAATTGACGATAGGCTCTAATGACACCCCCGCAAGGGCAGTTCCAACACTTCCAGACGGACCGGTATGTTCAATGAAAATACTGGTGGCACCGACGGGAATCGAACTGGCGACAGGGCCCAGATGGTAGAACTTGACCACTGGGCTATCACGGTGTCCAAATAATAATAATAATAATAATAATAATAATAATGATAATAATAATAATAATAGTAATAATAATAATAATAATAATAATAATAATAATAATGATAATGATAATGATAATAATAATGATAATAATAATAATAATAATAATAATAATAATAATAATGATAAAAATAATAATAATAGTGCTTCTCTGTCAATGGCTGATGCATTTCTGCACATGCGCCTCCATCGTCTCACCCGTGAGGGGAGTACGAAGAATTGACGATAAGCTCTAATGACACCCCCGCAAGGGCAGTTCCAACACTTCCAGACGGGCCGGTATGTTCAATGAAAATACTGGTCCAGAAATAGACCGGTATGTTCAATGAAAATACTGGTGGCACCGACGGGAATCGAACTGGCGACAGGGCCCAGATGGTAGAACTTGACCACTGGGCTATCACGGTGTCCATAAAAATAATAATAATAATAATAATAATAATAATAATAATAATAATAGTAACTAGGGGCTGCGCCAACACCTGAAAGGATGGTTTGCGGTGCGCGACTTCGCGCACCCCCCCCCCCCCCCGCCTCGGGCTGGGGTTCCCGGGGGAAGGGCCCGGACCCCCCCCTTTCCCGTCGACAGGGTACGTTCAATTGCCGGAGGTATCAGCAGAACGCAAGTGTAAACTCTGGTGGCACAAAAACCTAAAATCTCTGGTTTTTGTGCCACCCGCCACCAAAACTTTTTATATCTCCGAAGAGAGCGCACCGAGAGGTGTCGGGTACACCAAACATCAGCCTCAAACTCCCTCGGGTGTGCGCAAACGGCGCCTGGTGGCGCAAAAACCTCAATTTCCCGGTGTGTATGCACCCGGCACCACAATTTTTATATTTTCGAAGAGAGCTCATCAAGAAGTGTCAGATACACCAAATGACAGCCGCTAACTCCCTCTGGTATGCGCAAACGGCGGCTGGTGGCACAAGACCTCCATTTTCTGGTGTGGGTGCCACCGCGACCAAAACTGGTACGTACAATCGCCGGGCTGGGGTTCCCGGGGGGAAAGCCCCCCGGACCCCCCCTTTCCCGTCGACAGGGTACGTTCAATTGCCGGAGGGCGCCTGGTGGGACAAGACCTCAATTTTCTGGTGTGGGTGCCACCCGCGACCAAAACGGGTATGTACAATCGCCGGGCTGGGGCTCCCGGGGGGAGGGCCCCCCGGCCATTCCCCTTCGACAGGGTACGTTCAATTGCAGGAGGCACCGGCAAGTACTGCTAAAAAACAAGGAAATTTGGCATTCAGGACACTCCCCTAACGCAAATATTTGCGTGAATTCCGAAAAAAATATACCAACTTCAAGATCGAGTCTCCGGCTAACCACCCTGCCAATATGAGCACAACTCCTCCTGGTTCACACAAACCATGATTTTATTCCGATGGGAGAGCAGAAAATAGGCTAAAAAAACAAGGTTTTTGGCATTCAGGACACTCCCCTAACGCAAATATTTGCGTGAATTCCAAAAAAAACTATATCAGCATCACCATCGAGTCTGGGGCTAGCCACCCCGTCAATATGAGCTCCCAAGTCTTCCTGGTTCACACAAACCATGATTTATTCCGACGAGGGTGCAGAAAATAGGCTAAAAAAACAAGGAATTTTCACATTCAGGACACTCCCCTAAGGCAAATATTTGCGTGAATTTCAAAGAAACTATATTAGCATCAACACCGAGTCTGGGGCTAGCCACCCTGGCAATATGAGCTCCCAACTCCTCCTGGTTCACACAAACCATGATTTATTCCGATTGGGGTGCGAAAAAAAACAACCAGGAATTTTGGCATTCAGGACACTCCCCTAACGCAAATATTTGCGTGAATCCCAAAGAATTTCAGCATCAAGATCGAGTCTGGGGCTAGCCACCCTGCAAATATGAGCGAATTCCTCCTCGTTCCGACAAACCATGATTTATTCCGACAGGGGTGCGATTTGCGGGGTGGAGGGGGGGGGGGTACATAATTTTCATTTTTCCTTCCCCCAAACCCCCCACCCCTTTCTCCAACACCTTTCAGGGATAATAATAATAATAATGACAATAATAGTGCTTCTCTGTCAATGGCTGATGCATTTCTGCACATGCGCCTCCATCGTCTCACCCGTGAGGGGAGTACGAAGAATTGACGATAAGCTCTAATGACACCCCCGCAAGGGCAGTTCCAACACTTCCAGAAATGACAATAATAATAATAATAATAATAATAACAATAATAATAGTAATAGTGCTTCTCTGTCAATGGCTGATGCATTTCTGCACATGCGCCTCCATCGTCTCACCCGTGAGGGGAGTACGAAGAATTGACGATAAGCTCTAATGACACCCCCGCAAGGGCAGTTCCAACACTTCCAGACGGGCCGGTATGTTCAATGAAAATACTGGTCCAGACGGATCGGTATGTTCAATGAAAATTCTGGTGGCACCGACGGGAATCGAACTGGTGACAGGGCCCAGATGGTAGAACTTGACCACTGGGCTATCACGGTGTCCATTAATAATAGTAATAATAGTAATAATAATAATAATAATAATAATAATAATAATAATAATAATAATAATAATAATAATAATAGTAGTGCTTCTCAGTCAATTTCGAATGCATTTCTGAACATGTGCCTCCATCGTCTCACCCGCGAGGGGAGTACGAAGATTTGACGATAGGCTCTACTGACACCCCCGCAAGGCAGCTCCAAGCCTTCCAGACAGACCAATACTTTCAAAGAAAATACTGGCACCGACGGGAATCGAACTGGCGACAGGTCCCAGATGGTAGACTTTAACCACTGGGCTATCGCGGTGCCAGTTAATAATAATAATAATAATAATAATAATAATAATAATAATAATAATAATAATAATAATAATAATAATAATAATAATAGTGCTTCTCAGTCAATGGCGAATGCATTTCTGCACATGTGCCTCCATCGTCTCACCCGTGAAGGGAGTACGAAGATTTGACGATAGGCTCTACTGACACCCCCGCAAGGCAGCTCCAAGCCTTCCAGACAGACCAATACTTTCAAAGAAAATATCCTTTGAAAATACTGGCACCGACGGGAATCGAACTGGTGACAGGTCCCAGATGGTAGACCTTAACCACTGGGCTATCTCGGTGCCAATAATAATAATAATAATAATAATAATAATAATAATAATAATAATAGTGCTTCTCTGTCAATGGCTGATGCAAATCTGCACATGCGCCTCCATCGTCTCACCCGTGAGGGAGTACGAAGAATTGACGATAGGCTCTAATGACACCCCCGCAAGGGCAGTTCCAACACTTCCAGACGGACCGGTATGTTCAATTAAAATACTGGTGGCACCGACGGGAATCGAACTGGCGACAGGGCCCAGATGGTAGAACTTGACCACTGGGCTATCACGGTGTCCAAATAATAATAATAATAATAATAATAATAATAATAATAGTGCTTCTCTGTCAATGGCTGATGCGTTTCTGCACATGCGCCTCCATCGTCTCACCCGTGAGGGGAGTACGAAGAATTGACGATAAGCTCTAATGACACCCCCGCAAGGGCAGTTCCAACACTTCCAGACGGGCCGGTATGTTCAATGAAAATACTGGTCCAGAAATAGACCGGTATGTTCAATGAAAATACTGGTGGCACCGACGGGAATCGAACTGGCGACAGGGCCCAGATGGTAGAACTTGACCACTGGGCTATCACGGTGTCCTAAAATAATAATAATAATAATAATAATAATAATAATAATAATAATAATAATAATAGTGTATCTCCTGCCAATTGCTGAGCCAAAAGGCCATGTGCATCCAGTCCTCCATTCCATAAGGAAAGTCTCCACACCAATCGGTGGAATAAAGGAAGTGACGGCATAGAACATTACTCTAGGAGCTTTATACCAATCAGCCCATGGAAAGGACCGATGGCCTATGTACTCCCTAAATAATAATAATAATAATAATAATAATAATAATAATCATCATCATCATCCCTGAAAGATGTTGGGAGTAGGGGGTTTTGGGGGAGGGGAAAACGGAAATTGTGTACCCCCCCCCCCCCACCCCCCCCGTCCACCGCCCCCTTTTCCGCACACCTGTCGGAATAATTCATGGTTTGTGGGAACGAGGAGTTGGGAGGTCATATTTGCAGGGTGGCTGGCCTCAGACTCGATGTTGATGCTGATCTGATTTTTTGGAATTCACGCAAATATTTGCGTTAGGGGAGGGTCCTGAATGCCAAAATTCCTTGTTTTTTTAAAGCCTATTTTCTGCACCCTCGTCGGAATAAATCATAGTTTGTGTGAGCCAGGAGGAGTTGGGAGCTCATATTGACAGGGTGGCTAGCCCCAGACTCGATGTTGATGCTGATATAGTTTTTTTTGGAATTCACACAAATATTTGCATTAGGGGAGTGTCCTGAATGCCAAAATTCCTTGTTTTTTGGGAGTACTTGCCGGTACCTCCGGCAATGGAACGTACCCTGACGGGAAAGGGGGTCCGGGGGGCCCTCCCCCCGGGAACCCAAGCCCTGCAATTGTACGTACCCGTTTTGGTCGCGGGTGGCACCCACACCAGAAAATTGAGGCCTTTTGCCACCAGGCGCCGTTTGCGCACACCAGAGGGATTTAGCGGCTGATATTTGGCGTATCTGGCACTTCTTGATGAGCTCTCTTCGAAAATATAAAACTGTGACGTAAAAAAAAGAAAATTCAGGTTTTTGCGCCACCAGGCGCCGTGCGCGCACATCAGAGGGAGTTTGAGGCTGATGTTTGGTGTACCCGACACCTCTAGTGCCGGGTGGCACAAAAACCAGAGATATTAGGTTTTTGTGCCACCAGAGTTTACACTTGCGTTCTGCTGGTACCTCCGGCAATTGAACGTACCCTGTCGACGGAAAGGGGGGGGGGGGGGGGTCCGGGGGCCCTGCCCCCCGGGAACCTCAGCCCGAGGGGGGTGGGTGCGCGAAGCGCACCGCAAACCATCCTTTCAGGTGTTGGCGCAGCCCCTAATAATAATAATGATAATAATAATAATAATAATAATAATAATAATAATAATAATAATAATAATAATAGGCTTCCTCAGACTATGACATCAGATCCAGATCCTGGACATGTGCCTCCATTGGGTCACCGGGGTCAGCCGATCCCAACGCATTGTCAGGACACCAAACAGACATAGCAGCAACAGCAACAGCAGGGGCAGATGGGGGCTGTGAAATGCATGAAGAGCTAGATGCGAGGGTGTTAGCTGAAGAGAAGAACTCGGAGACACTACGCTGCGCCGTTCCGAACCCCTCTCTCTAGCCAAATAATAATAATAATAATAGTAATAGTAATAATATTTACTATATCTGAGGCGTACTGATGCAGCTAATGGCATATCCTCAACGGACATAAGCCTCCAATACCCTTGTTCGAGGTCCTCCACCCCCCCGTGTCAGTCTCTCGCCTGATCGGGGCCACCGATGGAGCTCCTGGGGGCAAGACTGCACTAAGCCGAGGTTATTCCGCAGTCCCAGCAACCTCTTGCAAGACGTCACCGAATGTGCAAGTGCATACACCAAGCGCGGTTGCTAGAGCTGCCTCGAAACCCCACCCATAACAATCTGGTGTCTGCTGGGTCCTGGGCTATCAACCAGCATATGCGGAGTTTAAGATCTTTTACGCGCGCAACGACCCTCCTCCCCAGCATCTACCAACAAAGGGTTATGAGTTGGCGTCACAGTTTAACGCCTTGAGGCCATTGGGCTGAATAATAATAATAATAATGATAATAATAATAATAATAATAATAATAATAATAATAATAATAATAATAGTAATAAAGACTTCCTCAGACTATAGTATCAGATCCAGATCCTGGACATGTGCCTCCATTGGGTCACCGGGGTCAGCCCATCCCAACGCATTGTCAGGACACCAAACAGACATAGCAGCAACAGCAAAAGCAGGGGCAGAATAGTAATAATAATAATAATAATAGTGCTTCTCTGTCAATGGCTGATGCATTTCTGCACATGCGCCTCCATCGTCTCACCCGTGAGGGGAGTACGAAGAATTGACGATAGGCTCTAATGACACCCCCGCAAGGGCAGTTCCAACACTTCCAGACGGACCGGTATGTTCAATGAAAATACTGGTGGCACCGACTGGAATCGAACTGGCGACAGGGCCCAGATGGTAGAACTTGACCACTGGGCTATCACGGTGTCCAAATAATAGTAATAATAATAATAATAATAATAATAATAATAATAATAATAATAATAATAATAATAATAATAAATAATAATAATAATAATAAATAATAATAATAATAATAGTGCTTCTCTGTCAATGGCTGATGCAAATCTGCACATGCGCCTCCATCGTCTCACCCGTGAGGGGAGTACGAAGAATTGACAATAGGCTCTAATGACACCCCCGCAAGGGCAGTTCCAACACTTCCAGACGGACCGGTATGTTCAATGAAAATACTGGTCCAGACGGACCGGTATGTTCAATGAAAATACTGGTGGCACCGACGGGAATCGAACTGGCGACAGGGCCCAGATGGTAGAACTTGACCACTGGGCTATCACGGTGTCCAATAATAATAATAATAATAATAATAATAATAATAATAATAATAATAGTGCTTCTCTGTCAATGGCTGATGCATTTCTGCACATGCGCCTCCATCGTCTCACCCGTGAGGGGAGTACGAAGAATTGACGATAAGCTCTAATGACACCCCCGCAAGGGCAGTTCCAACACTTCCAGACGGGCCGGTATGTTCAATGAAAATACTGGTCCAGACGGATCGGTATGTTCAATGAAAATACTGGTGGCACCGACGGGAATCGAACTGGCGACAGGGCCCAGATGGTAGAACTTGACCACTGGGCTATCACGGTGACCAAATAATAATAATAATAATAATAATAATAATAATAATAATAATAATAATAATAATAATAATACTATATCTGAGGCGTACTGATGCAGCTAATGGCATATCCTCAACTGACATAAGCCTCCAATACCCTTGTTCGAGGTCCTCCACCCCCCGTGTCAGTCTCTCGCCTGATGATCGGGGCCACCGATGGAGCTCCTGAGGGCAAGACTGCACTAAGCCGAGGTTATTCCGCAGTCCCAGAAACCTCTTGCAAGACGTCACCGAATGTGCAAGTGCATACACCAAGCGCGGTTGCTAGAGCTGCCTCGAAACCCCACCCATAACAATCTGGTGTCTGCTGGGTCCTGGGCTATCAACCAGCATATGCGGAGTTTAAGATCTTTTACGCGCGCAACGACCCTCCTCCCCAGCATCTACCACCAAAGGGTTATGAGTTGGCGTCACAGTTTAAAACCTTGAGGCCATTGGGCTGGAACTCTGTTTAGCAAGTGTGACTAGGTTTTTTCATCGGGATTTCCCTCAAATATGTCACAGTCAACACTCCAAGGCAGATTTACTATATCTGAGGCGTACTGATGCAGCTAATGGCATATCCTCAACGGACATAAGCCTCCAATACCCTTGTTCGAGGTCCTCCACCCCCCCGTGTCAGTCTCTCGCCTGATGATCGGGGCCACCGATGGAGCTCCTGAGGGCAAGACTGCACTAAGCCGAGGTTATTCCGCAGTCCCAGCAACCTCTTGCAAGACGTCACCGAATGTGCAAGTGCATACACCAAGCGCGGTTGCTAGAGCTGCCTCGAAACCCCACCCATAACAATCTGGTGTCTGCTGGGTCCTGGGCTATCAACCAGCATATGCGGAGTTTAAGATCTTTTACGCGCGCAACGACCCTCCTCCCCAGCATCTACCACCAAAGGGTTATGAGTTGGCGTCACAGTTTAAAGCCTTGAGGCCATTGGGCTGGAACTCTGTTTAGCAAGTGTGACTAGGTTTTTTCATCGGGATTTCCCTCAAATATGTCACAGTCAACACTCCAAGGCAGATTTACTATATCTGAGGCGTACTGATGCAGCTAATGGCATATCCTCAACGGACATAAGCCTCCAATACCCTTGTTCGAGGTCCTCCACCCCCCCGTGTCAGTCTCTCGCCTGATGATCGGGGCCACCGATGGAGCTCCTGAGGGCAAGACTGCACTAAGCCGAGGTTATTCCGCAGTCCCAGCAACCTCTTGCAAGACGTCACCGAATGTGCAAGTGCATACACCAAGCGCGGTTGCTAGAGCTGCCTCGAAACCCCACCCATAACAATCTGGTGTCTGCTGGGTCCTGGGCTATCAACCAGCATATGCGGAGTTTAAGATCTTTTACGCGCGCAACGACCCTCCTCCCCAGCATCTACCACCAAAGGGTTATGAGTTGGCGTCACAGTTTAAAGCCTTGAGGCCATTGGGCTGGAACTCTGTTTAGCAAGTGTGACTAGGTTTTTTCATCGGGATTTCCCTCAAATATGTCACAGTCAACACTCCAAGGCAGATTTACTATATCTGAGGCGTACTGATGCAGCTAATGGCATATCCTCAACGGACATAAGCCTCCAATACCCTTGTTCGAGGTCCTCCACCCCCCCGTGTCAGTCTCTCGCCTGATGATCGGGGCCACCGATGGAGCTCCTGAGGGCAAGACTGCACTAAGCCGAGGTTATTCCGCAGTCCCAGCAACCTCTTGCAAGACGTCACCGAATGTGCAAGTGCATACACCAAGCGCGGTTGCTAGAGCTGCCTCGAAACCCCACCCATAACAATCTGGTGTCTGCTGGGTCCTGGGCTATCAACCAGCATATGCGGAGTTTAAGATCTTTTACGCGCGCAACGACCCTCCTCCCCAGCATCTACCACCAAAGGGTTATGAGTTGGCGTCACAGTTTAACGCCTTGAGGCCATTGGGCTGAATAATAATAATAATAATGATAATAATAATAATAATAATAACTAGGGGCAGCGCCAACACCTGAAAGGATGGTTTGCGGTGCGCTTCGCGCAGCCCCCCCCCCTTCTTCCTAAGGTCGCGTTTCCTCTCATTCTCACATGCACAACTTTTACAGCCTTGGAGCAATCTCAGCCATTCATTTTGGCACTACTTTGTCAACGCATTCGAAATTCATAATTTCGACTATATCCCTAGCAAGAGCTCGTGACAAGCTTGCAAAACACAAAGAATCAGCCTCTAAGCCCCTGGCACAACTCTTAGAGCCTTGTAGCATTCTCAGCCATTCATGTTGGCACTACTTTGCCAAAATCTTCGCAAATCTCTATTTCAACTGGTTCACTACCTAGAGCGCGTCCCGAGGTTGTGAAAACCAAAAAATCAGCCTCTCAACCCCTGGCACAACTCTTAGAGCCTTGGAGCATTCTCAGTCATTCATTTTTGGTGCCGGCAAATTCGCTTCGGGTACGTATAATTACAGGGCTTGGGTTCCCGGGGGGAGGGCCCCCGGACCCCCCCCCCCCCCCCCAACCTTTTCCACAGTCGCAATTGCCGAAGGTAACCCGCATAAACCCTTCTGGCACAACTCTTAGAGCCTTGGGGCATTCTCAGCCATTCCTTTTGGTGCCGGCTAATTCGATTCGGGTACGTACAATTGCAGGGCTGGGGTTCCCGGGAGACCCCCCTTCCCCGTCGACAGAGTACGATCAATTGCCGGAGGTAGCGGCAAGTAATCCCAAAAAAACAAGAAATTCGGCATTCAGGACACTCACCTAACGCAAACATTTGCGTGAATTCCAAAACAATTATATCAGCATCAACATCGAGTCTGGGGCTAGCCACCCTGCAAATATGAGCTCCCAACTCCTCCTGGTTCACACAAACCATGATTATTCTGAAAGGTGGAAAACAGGCCAAAAAACAAGGAATTTTGCATTCAGGACACTCTCCGGACGCAAATATTTGCGTGAATTCCAAAGGAACCAGCATCAACATCAAGTCTGGCGCTAGCCACCCTGCAAATATGAGCTCCCAACTCCTCCTGGTTCCCACAAACCATGATTTATTCCGACAGGGGTGCCGAAAATAGGTCAAAAAAGAAGGAATTTTGGCATTCAGGACACTCCCCTAACGCCAATATTTGCGTGAATTCCATAAAAACTATATCAGCATCAACATCGAGTCTGGGGCTAGCCACCCTGTCAATATGAGCTCCCAACTCCTCCTGTTTTCCACAAACTACGGTTATTCCGATAGGCTTGCAGAAATGGGGCCCAAAAAACAAGGAATTTTGGCATTCAGGACACTCCCCTCGCGCAAACATTTGCGTGAATTCCAAAAAAACTATACCAGCATCAAATCGAGTCTGGGGCTAGCCAGCCTGTCAACATGAGCTCCCAGCTCCTCTTGGTTCCCACAAACCATGATCTATTCCGATAGGGGTGCACCCTAACGCAAATGTTTGGGTGAATTCCAGAAAAACTATACCAGCATCAACATCGAGTCTGGGTCTAGCCACCCTGCAAATACCAGCTCCCAACTCCTGGTTCCCACAAACCATGATTTACTCCGACAGGGGTGCCGATTTGGTGGTGGTGGTGGTGGGGGGGGGGGGGGGCGTACACAATTCCATTTTGCCCCTCCCCCCAAACATCCCCAATCCCAACACCTTTCAGGGATAAATAAATAAAAGGAGGAGAGGGGTGGGTTAGGAGGGGGAGGGGGGGGGGGGGGAAGGGACGCCAGAGCAGCACCTCGCAGCCATAGAGGTCTTCTTCGTTCTCCCACGAGTCGTAGCTGGAGCTGTAGCCTCGCCAATGGACCTTGTACTTAATCTGCACGTGAGCAAGGAGTGCAGGCCACGGAGACAACACAGCAGGCGACTGGGACAGCAAGGTGGTGGCAGGGCTGCGAGTCAGCACGGACGAGGCAGCACAGCAGGCCATTTGGAAAGCTAGAGCAAAAGGGACGCACAGAGAAAGCCAGGCGGTGGGCAGGGAAATGGGTGGAATCGGACACAAAAGCGGGGGGAACGGGAAGGGCTAGGTTGGGCAGAGGAGGCGGGAAAGGGGAAGTGCTGGAATGGGACAGGGACGCGGTGAGCAGGGGAATGATCGGACTAGGCAAGGGAGGCGGTGGGCAAGGGAAGGAAGCAGACCTGTCCCTGTGAGCAGGCACGGTCCAAGAGCGCCTCCACAGCCCAGGGCTTACACCTGCAACCCGCCCACAACTCTATAAAACACGCTGCACACACACACATACACACACACTACCTATATACCTATCTATTTATCTATATATAGCTAATTAGCAATCTATCTAACTATCTACATATCTAACTATATACCAATCCTTTATCTCGCTAGCTAACAATTCACAGACCTACCTAGTTTTACCTGTCTAACTCAATAAACTCTGTTGATCCGTCGATATCTTTACCTTCGATTTTTTACAAGGTTGTGTGCATGTATGCAAACGTGTCTTAGGGTTTGGAGGTCACAAGGTACGACGATAAGTGAAGTATTTGAACTCTTTTGTAAGTCTATGCCGCCTCCGACGCCTTCATGTGTCGCATGTGTGCATCTCCTGTATTTCTTGTTTGTTTGTCGAAGCATGTGAACAACGCCTCATGAGTTGTCCAACCACTGCAACAGGGCGGCCTTTTGCGCGACGTCGCTATGACAGGCAGAGCAGCGTGTGCCCATTGGTCCTGCCTAACCGTTGCCTCTATCACTGCTGGCGGTCCGAAC